>QLOD02000033.1:21109592-21121145 GCA_003260245.2 Sideroxylon spinosum | reverse complement strand
AATTCTCTTAATAATCTTCTTAACTTGTTACAACTTCCAATAAATATTCTTTATCTTCTCTTTTCAAGTGGTAAGCTGGAAACTTCTTCTGAAATACCTCTAGGAATTCATGAACATCACCTTGTATTTCATTTCATTTCGCTAATATTGAAAATTTCAATTCACTATAACTTTCAGTGCCACCAAGGTGTTTCGAAATCTCAAATGATAAAACTCCTTAACCTCCCTTCCTCGAAGTCCATACACATCAAGCACAATCACTTTGTTTTTAAATTCTTAATTATCCATTTGTCGTTATAGTTTTGTCCTCGACACTTTAGTCAGGAGACTGCCAATACCACATTTTCTAATAAAATTGGTCCTACGACTAGAACTCTATAACTCCTTATATTATAAGTCCAACATCTAAGAAGTGTCCTAACTACGGCAGTGGTAGTGACCTGCTAAATTCATAAAGCTTTGATATCAAACACCACTTAGGCCATACTCGACTCATACAGCTAAAACAATTACCCAACCAAATATCACTTTATCCCAAACATTATCTAAAATGAACTAGTCCTATACTTATTGTTCTCAACACAAAACCATTAAAACAATTTGAGACCAACACTCATCCTTAATTACCACTTAATTTGATAACTTCTAATTTACTCAAGACCTTAAACCAATTACCATTCATCTTAACGAGAATTTCAAATGCCCAAGCTCAAATACTATCTTAGATAAAACCATAGGCTCACAAATCACTTGATTAAAGTTTAAACTCCCAAAACTTAGTCAATGTTATAGCAATATGGTATAACAGGAAACAGAAGAGACACCTAGCATAGAATCCAAAAAATATCAATCTTCCTTTGAAAAGATTAACCCCACTTATTCTTAGGGAACAAATCTAAACTCCACACATCACTCACGAAAAAACAAAATCAAAACTTCTTCTTATTCAACCTCAAATTGACCACCTGAACACAAGATTTCCAACTGCACTAAATATTATTAGTGGAGAAAACAATATTACTCTTGCATCATCCTAAATCTGAACTACAGTATCATTAGATAAACAATTATTACTAATCCATAGTAATGATCAATCAATTATCAAGTTGATAGCTCACCCATTTCAAAATTTAAATCTCTACAGTTACCATTAATACTTTAAAATCATTCCAAAATTACAAATCACTCAATAATAGTTTGCAATCTCAATAATTTCCTGAGTCACTAACTTAGGCTCTCTAAGCCCTTTGAACTGCAAATTTTAAAATTTTCTATTGTATTCACAACCACATCTAATCATTCCTAATGCCCAAACTACGATTAAACCTCTTTCAAACCTTAAGCCTATGCCCAATAGATCACCACTAGATACATCACTTGCCACACATCAATCTTACTTATCATCAACTAAGGATGTTTCTTATGTTTTTATTACCCTTACCAACAGGATCACAATTCTAGTAACATTTCTAGTTTCAGCAGCTTCCACTGCTAACAATACCACAAAATACTAATAGGTCCATATTAAAATAACTCAACGTCAGTTATTACACGTAAGCATGTAACATGTAAAACTCCCACTGTCCCTAAAGTATTCTAACCTAGGCTTTGATACCAACCTGTCATGCCCCAAATCTTGTAAGTCAAGGGTGACTGAATAACATACATATCATATACTAAGTAACCACCCCCTGATCAGAGCAATATAACAACCCTGGAGCAACATTCACACAAAATAGCATCATAAAATAAATTAAGCCTCAGCTATTGCCAGGCTAACCTGCTTCAACACATCCCATAATAATAATATGTAGCATAGGCCTTATGGACTTTGCAACCCAAATAGAATGAATATTTAAGTTAGATAATATTATAATCTCTAATGTAAAATTTGCCTAAGTAATAGAAATGCTGTGTCTGAAATAGCTTATGTGCTTCTAATCCCACTACATGCCCACCTAGCTTTTTGGATTGGTTCCAGCAACAAAGTCTATAGGGAAGTGAGCACTAATCCAATTGTGCCCACGTAGCATCATAAAAGGCATATATAACATGTAGAGCAATAATATGAATAATATTAATATTCATTCAACATCACTAAACAAGATCAATTTCCATATATATAAGCATTATAATTTCCATAATCATTACCATAAAATCTCATATAATGCATCTACCATAATCATAATAATAAAATCTCAACATTACTATTTACCTTAGCATTTTTATCATACACATTCTCATCCATGTTCCATTTTCATCTAACTTGCGGGGGTGGGCAAATTCAACATCATCGTTAAAGGCTATGATTAACCGCAATTTACGTCATCATTAAAGGCCATGATTAGCCTTAGTTTACATCATCGTTTAAGGCCACAATTAGCTTTAGTTCATGTCGTCGTTAAAGGCCACGATTAGCCTTAGTTTAAGTCATTGTTAAGGGCAATGATTAGATAACTCATATGCATGTTGTAGGATACTAACCTACTGGCATGAACACTAGTTCCTATGCAGGTTTTAAGTCTTTCAACTCTAGGATAATCTTAGTTCCCTTCCTATTTTCTTTACCCACCATTCCCGTATTTCATTTCCAACTAGTTCTCCTTTTATGTACTTATCAACCTCTCTTATATGACTACTTTAATATTACCAATTCATTCAACTATGTAACAGTTGTCATCATTATCATCATCATCTCATTTAATCATGTAACAATTAATACATCATGATAGCTAATATAACAATAACAATTCAATTCAACACTATAGTATGTGTTCACTTTATTATCAGGCTTTCTCATTTTCTTAACATATTCTAAACTTAATCTAATTCAACCATCGTATAATTCATATTGACAAGTTTATCACAACTCAATATGAAACATATTTCAAGAATAACATATCATAATCTGTGAATTTTAACAAAACAAGTCAAAACTATGATTTTGGAGTGCCTTGGGCACCTGCATCAAGGACTGGGAGGCCCCTCGACGGGCAAGTTCTGGTTTTTGCTTATTTTTGTTAGGTTTTATCCCCAAAACTTAGTCTATAACCAAGTCTTTATACTTGTAAACCCTGCTTAAGTAATTTAACAAGTTTATAATCTTATGTGTTTAGGAAAGAGCTAATAAAATAAGAAAATTCCAAATTTAAAGTTTCTGAAGGGATTCGGGCATCCCCTGAAAAGACTCAGGCACTTTCACCACACCTTTTAGGTTTAGTAAGGCACCCCAGGCGCCCTCTTAAGTTCTAGTGAATAAAACTTCTTTGGTCCCGGGTTTAGCTCATGTTTTTGTGTCCCAAACTTGGCCATATCCCATACATAGTTCAAAACCTTTCTAGGTGTTGTTTAAGACTTAAATGGTTTGTTTAAGACCTAAATGGCTCCAAAATATCAATCAAAACATGTTCTAATTATCTCATTCTTTCAAAATCAAAATCTTAGTTTTAAACCATAGATACACATATACAATCATTTTACATCACTTGAATCACATTCTCATGCTTCTGAATTCTTAAATAATGATCATAACAACATTTCTTAATCCATTACATCTTATATATGCTAGTAAGATACTAGAAATCCCTAACTCATGCCTAAACAAAGTGGATGAAAAGAGATGATGAACTCTCGATTTTGGCTTTTAACTTTGGATTGATTAATCTCCTTACCCTTTGACCTAAACAACAAATAAATCACATAGGAGGATTTGTTAAGTGCTTAATTCTATAATTGTCAGAGGAATTTGTATTTGATTAAGGTTAGAGTAACTTACCATCTTCTTTATTGGTTTCCTTCTTCTCCCGGTTCTTCCTCCTAATGCCAAAACTCTTTCTCTCTCTCTCTCTCTCTCTCTCTCTCTCTCTTCACTGATACATACATATACACATCCGTGGCTTGGTCTTCAAGCATTCTACAGAGCCCTAGGACTTTACCTTACCCTCTACTCTAGCCTTAGAAGGTATAGGAGTGGTCCCAACCGTACAAGTTAGAACCATGCCGATCCATCTATTTACTACATACCTTGAGTGCCCTCCTGAGACCTCGGGCACCCGCCTCTTTACCTGAGGCACCCCTTTGTTTTTCCCCAAGTCAAAAACTCAAATTTTAGGTTATTTGGCCGATTATTCCAAATATTTTCAACCCTAAGCCATCTCTAATGACTTATATGGTCTAAACAACATATTATCTTACCCAAAAATGTGTTTAAAAGCATAAATTTTTATCAATACAAAAATTCAGGATATTACAGGAGTGCTGCATTGGCCGTTGGTTCCACCGCACCACTACTCTCTCCCCTCCCGTAGCTTTTTTTTTTTTTTTGCACTATCAATGGGGAATTGTTGGTTGTGGCTTATGTGTGACAAATGGCCATGGGTGTGGGTTAGGTTATTCTATTATGAAAACTGGCTAACATAAAAAAATTTAATTCACCAAAAAAAAGTCTTAAATTTTTTTTACCACAAGGTACCTAATCAGCTTGGATTGACGCAGTTGCAAGGCAGCTTTTCCCCATATTTTTATTTTTATTTTTTTTCTATAACTTTCTTATTACTTTCCTGGTAGATTTTTGCATGATCAATTTGTTCATTTGTTAATTTTTTAATGACCTTTAACTGGTTAATTTGTTAATGTTTCAATGGCTTTTTTATTTGTTAACTTTTTTCTTTGATCAATTTAATTTGTTAAATTGACAATGTATGTTAATTTCTTTAATTGTCAATGTATGTTATTTAGATTGATTAAATTGTTAATTATTTAGTTGTCAATTATGTTGTATAATTGAATGATTAGTTTGGTTAAATTTAATATGATTAATTTATTAATTTGTTGAGTTGTCAAGTATTTTTTATAATTTGTGTCATTGAAATATTTATAACAATTCAATTAGGGTTCAAATTATGTAGCGTAAGTTACTAGAAATACGTTAAGTTAAGTTACTAGAAATTAAGCTAACAATTTATTGAGTTAAGTTAACATTGAGTCACTAGAAATGCATTAAGTTAACAATTCATTGAAATACGTTTTATTAAGTTGTCCCCTATTAGAGTATGTTAAGTTATTAGAAATTATCTATGCCTAAAGGCACAGAAATATAATTTAATGCGCAAATAGCTCAAATTTAAATTTATAAAGTAAATTTACATGAAAAACCATAAAAATAATTTGTAAAAATAATAATCACTAATTAAAAGCTAGTAAGGTAATGATAGAAAATACAACCAAAATAGAAAGAACAGTAAAAATAATTCGGGCCAATGAATAAGTCCAATAGGTTGAAATATCTCTAATTCATGATGTTTAGCAAATTCAAAGAGTGTAAATGTATATGTATTTAAAAATTAAGTAATAAACACATTAGAGTTGAAATTGTAAGTAAAAAAAAAACTCTGAAAATGCACAGAAATATAATTTGGCGTGTAAAAGAGTATTTGAAACTCAAAAAAACTCAAAAAGCTCCAAACAAATTTCAAAAGTTTCCACCTTTTTCAAATTCTAAGAGAGTTAAACTTTTTAAAAAAAAATACTATTAAAATTCGTTCGAAGGAATTCAGACAAAAATATTTCATAAAACTCCAAAAATTTTCAAGATTAACAACCAAAATTTTACAATGTCTCACTTTCATGCATCTTTTAAAAACTTTATGTCAAATCAAACACAACTATTCAAACATTATTTTAAAATAATTTTTTATACTCAAAATTCAGAAAAAAATTCTTTTCTTATTTTAAATTTTCTTTAGGGTTTTAGTTTTTAATCTTAAATTTTAATTTGAAAACATCATTTCAAAATTTCAAAATCATAACACACCCGACAGACACATCAGTCATCCCCTCTGCCAACTTTCCCCTCCCCCTGAATAAAACATTAAAAAATTTAATTATTTTTATATATAATTTTTTTATTCTACACTCAGGCTTTCTCTTCAAGAAAACCATCAAATTGATTGCGGCAGCCCTTTTTTTTATCGCGTACCAACGCCCAGCCCTCAGGCCTCGCCCCACCCAACATGTCTATGTCGGACAAACCTCTAATCAAAGATATATATATTATGTAGATTATCTTCATGCACGTGCATACATTTGTTTAAAACTAAACTTAGACCAATTCGAGAATCATATCACGAGGGTCGATTTAGTCATCTTGATGCTACGAGAGCTGTTTTTTATGACCCAATTCATTGTTCTTATCATTTGGATGCACATATCGACGTATGCGATTCTTGAATTGTCTAGTTCGGATAGTTTAGGAATCCAACAATCCATCTTATATTTAACCTTAGTCATGCTAGTTCTATGTTGAGCCAGGTTTCGTGTAACTACTCCCGCTGTTCTTCGGGTAGATATATAAATTCGAGAAAACCATGTTGTGTCATGTACTTGGAGAACTACACAGAGATGCTGCCGTAATTTCAATTGATAATAGAACAGGGCATTAGTGTTGTTATAACCCAGATTTTTAATTAATTATGGATTATATTTTTATTACGTAATTAGTTTAGCTTGTTCAAATCATATTTAAATTATTAATTTATTTATTTTTGAATAAGTGTGGACCATTGGATATTTTAAGGAGTTATTTTTATGATTAAGATATAATTGGAGGTCTACCGTAATTTAAATGGATGTGATGGCATGTGATCAAGGACATTATGTATATAAATAAGGTTTGGGTCATCTAGGGTTTTAATATGTTCTATTTGAGAAATAAAAAGTGAGAGAAGGAGAAAAAGATGAAAGCTAGGGTTTTATTCTATTCTACATTAAAAGAGATAAAGAATTAGAGAAAGATGAAGACCGCCCCTGTTGGTAAAGAGTGAAGAAGATTCCAAAATGTTAGTATTTATTACTTTTCTCTCTAGATTATTGATGAGAAGGATTATAAATTAGTGCGTATATACATAGATTAGTTTGTATATACATATATGTGCATGTATATATTATGTTTGGGTTTTCAAAAAAACAAAAAAGAAGCGGCTACCGTAGCACACGGCCACAGGCGTACACGCGTGCATGTACATATATATGTATATAAAATAGAAGGATTATATTGACGGAAGTTGTTGGTAGAAAAAAAAGGCTAATTGATTGATTTGGAGTGACATGAATTTAGAAAGAAAAGCTTGCTTACGAAGTCAATTGTATATGTATATATATACATATATAATGAAGTGTGTAGTAAAAAAAAAAAAAAAGTTTAGTGGGTGTTTATTAAAATTATTCAATGAGAGATTTATTAATTATTTTGAAGGAGGGAGTTTGGAGTCAATAATTTTGTTTTAATTTTATGATAGGCTTTTAAATAATAGATATTTATATTCATGTGTTCAAGATAGCGACAAAATATTCTAGCATATTTCTACGTTTACAGCGTTGGACTCTAGGTGAGTGGTTTGGCTTGCTAGTATAAATTTTATAAATTATTCCATGCATAAAGGTTTTCAAGGTTAAATTTTCTGAATTATTATTTGTGAAAAATTCTATTATTTTGATGAGAAATTGTATATTTTATGCTATTTAACATATGAAAATTTATTTGAACACTCGTGTTCAGCTTTGGAATTTATGGGATTGTCATGGATATTTATTTGTGGATATTGAAAATGAAAATAAAAGTCCAGGGGATAGGCTCCTTAAGTGATGTGACTCTGGTAACTGGGGAACATGCCCGTGAAATCTATGGTGACCCTAGTTCTCAACAATTGGAAGAACAGGCTTGTGACAACCATGGTGACCTCAATTTTATCGGCTTAGAGAAGAATCCAAGAACTAGACCAGGTGACTCTAAGTGTGATGTTAGATCTAACGGGCATTGCCCATGAGAAAGTATATTGGCACATTTTACGTTTAATTTCCATATATCCCCGAATTAATGTTTATCGTCACTGTTATGATTGACGGGTTAAATTAAGAATGTTATTGCACTCTGCCGTGCAGGTTTTGAAATTATTATTATTTATGTATGGACATCTTTACTTAAAAATTTCTTAGTTTAATTATTTATTTGAAAATTTATTATTTTCAAATGGATATTATTATTTTAGCTTAGCAATCCATTCATTGGGCTTCTAGCTCACCCCTCCTTTTAATATTTTTCAGGTGAGATGAAAGGATTTTAGTCAAGAATTCTGGATTAGTTTGGGATCATGACATCATGAGTCTGTGATCTCCAATAGGAATGTTTAATCATTTATTTGGGTTTAAGAATTTAGTTATTGTTGAGTTATATAAATTTTGGAGCTATTACTATTGTGGATTAGTTGGTTGATATTATTTGGAGAATTATGTTTAAGAAAATTATTTAGAATTTTATTTTATTACTATTATAAATGTTAGTATTTTGGTTTACGAAGGCTTTTGTGTGCCATAGGCTAGGACACTATGGTTCACGGCGGGTCTCATCCTTAGTTCTGGGGTGTGACAAGTGGTGTTAAGTAAGAGTTGGATCGTGCATTCTCGAATAGGATAAGACCAAGCACCCTTTAGTTTGAAGTTTTTAGGTGTTTTCAAATGAGCATAAATGCAATGAGTTCACTGTGTAATTATTGAATCACAATTCCTGGACCTGTTTAGAATTTTGGACAAAACTGTACTTGACGGGATGGACAAGACATAGCTTGACTTGCCGGATAGGCTGTCGAGACAATATGTCTAAGGGATTGAAGAGTTCATTGCATATACCCATACATTGGATTAATTATCCATCAATTACCCCATCAGAAAGTGTATTAATCGATAGCATTTCACATGGGATGTGTTCAGGGATCATCTGCTAAGGTATGGGCTCTTAAAGACATATAAGAATTGAACAAGGCATAGAGCAGAAAGAGTAGCATCATTTGAAGATGTCATCCTTAAGGATCGTATAATGGAAATGATGTATGAGATCATGGTTGGGATGCCCGCCACATATCGTAGTTTTGTGACAGGAGATGGAGGTGAGAGTAATCCTCAATCAGGTGCTAATGAAGACGCATTGAGGTTTTCTAAAATTCTCAACAATGCAAACACCAAATTGTTTCCTAGTTGTCAAACTTACTCTCAGTTGTCTTTAATTATTGAGTTGTTCCACCTTAAGGTTATGAACTAGTGGACCAACAGCTATTTCGACATGTTACTAGAGTTGTTGAAAAAGGTCTTACCGGAGGGTGCAAAGTTATGCGAGTGGTATTACCAAGCTTGTAAGTAGATAGAAGATTTGGGCTTTGCATATCAGACATGGGATGCATGCCCGAATAGTTATCTGCTGTTCTAGAATGAGCTTATAAATCTCGGCAAATGTCTTATGTGCTATTATTTTGGATGGAAGCAATCTATAAGGGCCTAAACAAGTCACAATCACCGGAGAAAGCGTAGGAAACCAGTGCCTGCAAAGCAAGTCCAATACTTTCCTCTTAAGTAAAGGTTGAAGAAATCATTTATATCCTCCAAGACAGCACAATTAATGAGATGCTATTCAGAGGATAATACCGATAGTGGAAAAAATGGCGCATCTTTCTAACTTACCAACCTCGAAAGATTTTGATTAAAGGAACCTAGATTTTGCTTCAGATAGTCGAAATGGCCGATTAGACTTGGCGGCTGATGGGATTAACTCATTTAAGACGATGAATATTACACACAGTATGTGACCGGTTGTTTTCATCCTTATAACCTCCCACCTTAATTATGTATGAAGCAACAGTTTTTTATTCTATCAACCATCATTGATGGCCCGAAAGGTCTCGGAGATAAGATTGATGTGCACTTACAACGTTGATAGAAGAGTTGCAGGAACTGTGAAGATGCGAGCAGAAGGCCTCCCCACTGGTCGAGTTTGTGTATTTGATAGGATGCATAATCTCGCACACCCCGATGCGTGAGCCATCATTGAGCGGGGCCAGGCATGTTTCGCTAAGCTCCCCGAGGTAGAGTGTGGCTCGGTTGAGGTCCATGACATGGTATTGTATGAGGACGTAGGCCGAGATGGCCACGTCTACATGCATAGAATGGGATCCGCATACCCTGATTTGTGGTTCAACAGGCCGCTGTAGTGGTGTAGTGTGTAGCGGCACGAAGGGGCATTGAGGAGGTGGTGGAGCCCATTATCTCTGATAGATAGCCCACTTTTAAAGCAGACTTACACGAGCAGCTTCAGACCAAGGTTTGTGATGACATCTGTGTCGAGCTTTTGGTCGAGGCTCAGCAGAGATCCTTCCCTCTGTTCGAGCTGAGGTCTAGATCGAGGTTCGAGTCAAGGTCCGAGTTTAATGCTCAGTGAGGTCCATGCTGAGATGGCTAACCGCATGGACCATCTGCAAGATGAGCTGTGGGCCGAATTTCATGAGACTCGACATCGCTCTTAGGTAAAACATTAAGTATTTTCATAAATGTTCATACATTTTTGTTATTGCGTTTTCACAATTAAGTTAACTAAAACTTTAAACTCTTACCTATAAGATGGCAATGATGGCACCGGGTCGAGCCAACATCTAGGACATTGATACGAGCATGACAAGGCATAATTTTACTTTTAAAGAACTACATGATTTATTTAAAATGATTTAAATCCATAAAAGTAATATAGAATAGGATAGTGAAATGAAATGTATGAGCAAACGCTGTCCGATATCCACGGGGCCCGACGTGCATGTAGTTCATGGCATGCCGGAGATGCTAGAATGAACTACACTCAAATCCGAGCTACGGATAGCTAGGAATGGCTTGGCGTAGCTTTAGAAATGAAATGTCAAACTTAGAACGTCCACATTAGGAGTCAAGAATATTTAATTGATAACAACATCTTGTTTTCAAAGGATATGTATTATTCGAAGCCCTTTTCATTGGATGCCATAAAAAATTGAAGTGAATTTTTCATCACAACAAGTAAAAAAATTATTTTGTGATACATGATATTGTCGCAAATTTTCCAAAATTAGTGATTCCAAAATTAGTGAGACATTTGAAGTATACGATAATAATAGCCATTTTCATCCCTTATATTGATAAATTAATAACTACTAATTCACCATAAGAAATTATTATTTCTCAAGCATAACTAGTCACTAAAATTATAATTGTTTAAGTATTATTCATCGCTAAACTTATGAATAAATTAATTAAATTTGAATCACTTTCAAAATTTATTAAATTTTTAAATACATTAAAAAACTCACTATTTTACCCAAATCCAATCATCAATTAAAATTTATTAAAATGCGAACTGGCTTTGAATTTAGCATACAACTTTTTTTTTTAACTAACCTTTTTTTTTTTTAAACATCTAAATTGGATTTGGCCTTTGTCCAATTCCACGATTGCCTGGCACGCCCCGATCGGTAGACCGTGTCAACCACGAGAAAAGATTTCCCTACATTTATATTTTTTATACATATATATTAGAAAATGATAAATGTGCTTTTTTTTATTAATTTCACCAATTTCATAATAGTTTTATTATTAATGTTATTTTTAGATTAAAAAATAATAGAAAGATCAAATATTTCCTTTTATATCATTTATTTATAGATATATATTTATATATCAATAGTGGTATAGATGTATTGATGCCCT
>QLOD02000033.1:21079423-21109492 GCA_003260245.2 Sideroxylon spinosum | reverse complement strand
TAGGCTTTATGTTCCAATTCAACAGGTAGATGGCAAGCTTTGCCAAAAACGAGTCTATAGGGGGACATACCCAAAATGGTTTTATAAGCTGTCCTGCATGCCCACAATGCATCGACCAGTCTCAAGGACTAATCCTTACGAGTGGGATTGATAGTTTTTTCAAGGATACCCTTAATCTCCCTATTTGCTAGTTCAACTTGGCCACTATTTTGTGGGTGATGGGTGGTTCCCACTTTGTGTGCAACACCATATTTCCTCATAAGGACACCCATGGGGCGATTACAAAAATGCGATCCCTCATCACTGATGATTGCCCGTGGCATCCCAAAACGAGAGAAAATGTGTTCTTTTAGGAATTTGACTATAACTCGGTGGTCATTAGTGCGAGTAGCGACGGCCTCTACCCATTTGGACACATAGTCTATAGCCACTAAGAGGTATTCATACCCAAATGACTTAGGGAATGGGCCCATAAAATCTATCCCCCAACAGTCAAAGATTTCTAAATTGATGATAGGGTGTTGGGGCATCTCATTATGCTTTGACAGGGCTCCTAAGCATTGGCAACGGTCACATCTTAAGCGATATTTATGCACGTCTTTAACCAAGGAAGGCCAGTAGAATCCGCTTTGAAGAATCTTAGCAGTGGTTTTCTTTGAAGAGAAGTGGCCTCCACAAGCTAAAGTGTGGCAAAACTCAATGATACTAGGGATATCATGATCAGGAACGCATCTCCTTATTATTTGATCTGGACAATACTTATAGAGGTATGGTTCATCCCAAAAGAAATTTCTCACATTCCGTAAAAACTTACCTCTATCCACTTTGGTCCAATGGGAAGGAATTTTTCCTGTCACTAAGAAGTTAGCAATATCTGAATACCAAGGAGATTGATTATGAAGGGTAGTGCTAACATGCATGAGGTGGTCGTCGGGGAACTGTTCATTAATTATTAAGTCACTAGATTTAGACACATGTTGTGGTAATCTAGACAAATGGTCAGCTACAACATTTTCCACTCTTTTCTTGTCCTTAATCTCCAAATCAAACTCTTGTAAAAGTAAGATCCATCTAATGGGATGGGGTTTGGCCTCTTTCTTAGAGAGACGATATTTCAAGGCTGCATGGTCTGTGAAAACTGTGACATGAGACCCTACTAAATAAGATCTAAACTTGTCAAGGGCAAATACCACTACTAGGAGCTCTTTTTCAGTAGTAGTATAATTCATTTGAGCCTCGTTTAGAGTTTTACTAGCATAGCAAATGACATGGGGTTTCCCTTCTTTCCTTTGTCCTAAAACTACTCCCACCGTAAAATCACTAGCATCACACATAAGCTCAGATTGTAAAGACCAATCTGGGCTTTGAATAATAGGCGCGGTAGTTAGCAAGTGTTTAAGCTTATCAAATGCCTCTTGACATGATGCTGTCCATTCAAATGGGACATCATTGGACAATAATGAACATAGTGGTTGGGCAATAGTACTAAAAGACTGAATAAATCACCGATAAAAACCAGCATAACCAAGGAATAATCGTACGTCTTTCACACATCGAGGATTAGGTAAATTTTGGATTGATTTAATTTTTGCTTTATCTGCCTCTATCCCTCGAGATGAAACTATATGCCCCAAAAAAATTCCCTTTTGTACCATGAAATGGCACTTTTCCCAATTTAACACCAAATTACTCTCCTCACAACGCACTAAAAATTTCTCAAGGTTGGATAAACATTCATCAAATGTGGCTCCATAAACAGAGAAATCATCCATAAAAACTTCCAAGAATTTCCTAACCATATCACTGAAAATGCTGATCATACACCTTTGAAAAGTCGCAGGTGCATTACACAACCCAAAGGGCATGCGTCTATAACCATAAGTGCCAAATGGGCATGTAAAAGTGGTATTTTCTTGGTCCTCAAGTACTACCTCAACTTGATTGTACCCCGAATATCCATCCATAAAATAATAATAATCCTTTCCCGCTACTCTCTCAAGAACTTGATCTAGAAATGGGAGAGGAAAATGGTCCTTTCGGGTTACAGCATTTAAACGCCTATAATCTATGCACATTCCTATCCCAAGACTTGTGCTTTGAATTCCACATTCTCCATTATTAACCATAACCCATGGACAAGTTACAACCGAAATAAAGACCTAGCAGATTCTAAGCTAGCAACTCTTGTATTATACTTGTAGCAGTCTTGTGGAGGTTGTGTGGTGTGATCTCTCACGCATGCATTGGAACATTGTTATGAGCTGTCCACTTTGAACTTCAATTCAGTTCATTTACTTGTTTATAGGTTTGTATGCAATTAGATTAGCATCATATGCTAATAGGTATATGTGGACCCTTGATGAGTGAATTTCTTTCTATGAGCGGTACCTTGTGAGTATTTGAAGTCAAAACATAGCTCCGTTTTTGCTCTTGCAACCTTATTGAATGAATGAAACAATTTTGCACACATGCTCTTCCAATCTTGATAGTCCATGCATTTATGCTTAGCCTTGGGAATTGTATATGATATTTGGGTTTTGTGACTTCTTGAGCTTGAACTTCAGTCATTTTTTATCTTAATCATTTTTTGACATCTTGAGACATGCCATAGATATTTATGGGTAGCATTGCTGCAAATCCTCACGAGACCTTACTCGTCCACTAGAGGGAACCTAGGGGTTTAAAGGGCTTACCTCATACGCTACGTGTGGCCATGTGTCCCTTCGAAAATGAACCTCCTGTTAGTTAGAATTGATGGTTTTCTTTTCAGTTAAATAATATGGATTTGCTTGGTATGTGTTCATTTTTATTTCTTGGTCATAATTCTTTCCATTCCTAGGGACTAACAATATCTAGGTTGGGGATGTGATTGCTCACAATCATTGTGGATTTTAACTTCATTTCACACTCTTCTTATGAACATTTAATCAAGTAAAATTCATTTCTTAACATGTTTTGACTATTTATATTGTTTTTGTGTGTTTTGTAGGGGTATGAAAGGAAAATACCCAAAGAAAGTCAATTTAGAAGTTTAAAATAGAAAATCAGCTGTTTGTGTTTGTCTAAATGAGTCTGAATTACACCCAAAGTACAAAGTGGTCGATTGTAAGCACGATAAAATCCGGTGAATACCCAGTTAAATCATAAGAAACTTTGAATGATTTTGAAACACACTTAAGAAAATTCTTTTAGAAAATTCACTCACAATGAATTGGTGATGGTTTTTGATTTTTTTGATGGTGAAAATTTTTGTGTGAACTTGATTTAAAATACGGCTCAATCTACTTTATTAAAAGAGTAGATCGGAGATTTGTAAACAATGAAACACAATTTTGAACAATGATCAAGTAATTTTAAGTACAAATTAAGTTCTCATAATTGAAAACTTAAATCAAACACTTAGAGTGCATAACATATAGAGATTACATGAAAGATCTATATTAGCAATCCACATACAATTTTATTAAGAAAATGCATGAGAATTCTAAATAGAATCTAACATATATTCTATATAAGCTGTACAAACAAGATTAGAGCTAGAATTTTCAATTAAAGATTCCAATGAATCAAAACTACTTAATCATTATTGGTAGAGAATTCAAGATAAGAATTAGACATTAAAGCTCATAATACCTTGAAAATCCACATACATCTCATGCTCTCCTTGATTTGAATCCAAGTAAGAACACTACTCACTCATAGTAAAGAAGAAATCAAAACTTGTATTGAATTTAAGCATCTTTACAAGGAAAATTGAAAAGGAAAGTAAACTTTCTAGGAAACCAAACAAGATTCACTTTCTCTCTCTACAAGTGTATATATGAATCAATATATCCAATCCCTAAAGTTCCCTTTCTTATATAGGACCAACTAATTAATGGAAATGACAAAATAGTCCTCAAAACTAATAGAAAATTACATTGCCTCTATAGAAGTTTCGCATGGTTCGAACCTTGGTTGTTTGAACCATGGTGCGAACCAAGGTTGGTTTGAACCAAGGTTCAAATCATTCTTCCATACTTAGCCAAATTCTGAGAGATTAAGCTTAGAAGGCATTCTGTGGTTCGAACCATGGTGTGAACCAAGGTTGGTTTGAACCATTTCTGGACACTTAGAAAAATATTGAAGTTTCAAGGTTGCATGGCCACTGTTGTTCAAACCATGGTGCGAACCGAGTATGGTTTGAACCATGGTTTGCACCACCTTCATGAATTTGAAGAATTCCTTGGCTTTTGATGTTTAATCCTTTGTGGTTTGAGCCTTGATTCTCACCAAACCCTTAATACTTTATTTTCATGTCCTTTTAAGCTCCTTTCCTACCAAGTTAAGAATTTACTCATGAGAATGCTTTCAGCTTATAATAATATCATTTTATTCTTAAAATCTAGGTAACAAAACTCATTTTAGATAGCTTGATTGTATGTTTTACCATACAATCACACTCCTTAACTTGAGTTTTGCTAGTCCCTACCAAATAAGCCATTTATCAAGTTTCTTTTGAGAAAGAACTCAAGTTAATATTAAACATAATGTATCAATGTAAATTCTTTCAAATTCCAAATTCACTATTCTTTAAAGCGATCAATGACTTTCATGAAAGTTTATAAATGTAACACTCCCTATGTTACAAGAAGTTGAGCATAAGGTTAACATTCCTACTTCATAGTCCTTCAATAAAGCATAGTCCTATTTCAGTCGTGATAGCAAGTTCTCTCAAGCTTCAACTCAATCCTCACATGATTTACACTCTTTAAACAAAATGAGAAAAGGTTTCGCTCTTGGAATATTCTTTATAAAAGAGTAAATGTATTTCAAAGTCTAGTAAGAATATTCCTTAGTCAATAAACGGAATAATTCAAAGAATTCACAACTTGACATAGCTCTATGATAAGGAATCCAAAACAAAGAGATTAATAGAATGAATTAGTCACTTTAGAATTCTTACTTCACCTATTTGTCACCTTAGATCCGTTAGGTCCTTATTTTGGTTGTAAGGGGCTAGTGGGTTAATTATGGGACCAAAGGAAGGATGGGGTATTCAAATAAGTGTCTTGGATATACTAATCCCTACTCCTTTCCAAACACTTAAAAGATCATTCTTTATTTCCCCCATTACTTCCATTCCCATCTTCTTTCAATTTTTTTTTTTATTTGATCTTGCTAAACAATATTGAGCATATTCCCCATATGTACAAATGCTTAGTTTTTTTTATTTTATTTGTTTTATTTATTTTTTTAAGGAAAAATCAATAACTCAACTAATATAACTTCTCAAGTAACATCCCTCCTTCCTTGCTTTCTTATCATTCCCCTTATTCCTCTCAAATCATCACTCTTTCCCTTTTAGTACAAACGAAGACACTTAAGGTAGGCATTAATCCAATGTACAAGGTTAAGGGTGATAATTGAGGTTTATTCCAAGAAAAATTTATGAATTGGCTCAACTTGGCTCTTAAGGATAATGTACCAAGAAAGAAAGTCATTAAGCTCAAAATTTACAAAGATGGCCTCCTTCATTTCCGAGGTTCCATTTAGGTTGAATTCAAAACTCTAAAGCTATAATTCATTAACAATTGTTATTCTTTTGTCATGGATTCAAAGCAAAAGTAATAGAGCTATTGAAAGAATGATGAGACAATAAAAATTTGGAATTAAAAATTCACCCTCTTGAAGAATAAACGGTAAGGTTCAATTCTCACTAAGATAGTCGCCACTTATTTTAGAGATTAAATGCATGCAATTCTTGAACAAGGACTATACCTTATGAATTCATATTCACAAAGTTCCATTAACCTTGTAATCTAATTTCAAGAAATTCAAGAGTGTCAACACTTATAAAATTCATGTTAGCATTCAATACTTCAAAAATTGCTCATAAAGAATTATCAAGAGTAAGCATCAATCACCATGCATCAACATCAAACTAAGTTTTTTTCCAAAAGAACTTCTTTCAAGCAAACTATCGAACATTTGGTGTGCACCAATGCAACTGAACCACACAAGACAACCTCCCAAAACCTTAAAACCCAAAAGTGTTCTTTGTAAATCAACAACACACAACACCGACACAATCTTCTTCCACCATCCAACAACAAAATTCAATGAAAATCAACCAACGAAAAACTCTACCTTACCCCCTTGGAGCCGCGGGTTCAACTTGGAAACTTCATTCAATCCATGCTAGAACTCCTAAAAGATGTTTAGGTTGAAGAGTGATAACTAGGGTTGAAAGATTTAAGGATGGGAAGGTGAACTGAGGTGAGTTTGAAGCAAGGAGCTGAATCACTTGAGAGCTTCTTCCACTTGGTGTGAACCGAGGTTGGGATAAGTGAATGAGGGAGCCTCGGTTTTAGCCTTTAAAAGGCTAATTTCACTTCAGGCCGACTGCTGGTTCGTACCATGGTGCGATCAAGGAAGCCCCTTTATGCTTTGTTCGAACCAACGTTCGGATCATGTGTTTTTTCAAGGGCTATTCGAACCATAGTCCGAACCAAAGTGCATTTAGGCTGTCCAATTTTTTTCTACACCTCAATTCCATCCAACGTGAAGCTTAAAGTTCCCCTTAGGTGTTTTTGTGGTTAACCAACACTAATTGACTCAAAATTACTAATTGCCTTTAGAAATTGCTTCTAAAAATTATCCCCAAGTGTAAGGGTGTGCAGTGTAGTTTTAACTCGATAAGAACGAGGTTGAATCTACAAGTAACCTAATGTGTTAATTTCTAAGTTTCACAAGATTAAAGCAAGTCACTATCTAGTTCAAAGTGATGGATTTGAGTGGTTGAATGTTTTGGTTTGGCTTCAAATTGTAACTAAAATATAAATTACGTAAATAAACTTAATCTAACAAAAGAATTAACAATTTAGAATTATAAGGAAATTAACAACTGAAATTAAAAGATGCAATTCAATTAATAGATAAACGTCTTGATTCAACTTTCAAGTCCGGGTAGATTGATTATTTCACAATGTGATGTGCTTCCTAATACATGATCTAAATTTCACATAAAGGAACAGTAGATCGAAAAGATGTTTTCGTGAAAGTATAAAATTCTCCCTATCTCAGTTTTCTAATCACGTTTAGGATTATAAAACCGGAAGATATTCTTTTGATAAAATTAGGGTTTTAGATTTAAAATCTTCATCTCAAAAATATAAAATAGGTTTTAAAGATCCAAAAATCCTTATCAGTGATTTCAGAGAATATGATCAAGGGTTTTGGTTTTCGAATGTTTTTGAAATAAAAGAAATCAAATCTAAAAATTGTAGATCTCTACGTGTACGTTTTCACATAATACACGTAGGTCTACGCACATCATAAAGCTCATAATCACCCACCTTTCTTTGATTCATTCAATCAAGAACTAGGGTTTCTAGCCTAACATGGAAATGAAAACAATGCAAGAAATATAAATAAGAATAAAGGATGAAGGTGCATTCAATGTATTAAAAGGAAGAATCAAATACCATACTTCGAAAGAAAACAAAAAAAAATATGAATGAAAAAAAATTAAAGAAAACTATCTGAAACTATTCCTAATGATGGCTAGAACTCCCACACAAATGGCTGTGCATTCTCTTTTTATAACCCATGGACAAAACCCTAAAATAAGTAAGCATCTTGTGTCGTCGGGTGTCCAGACACCCAAATGGGGTGTATGGACGGCAGTAGGTTCCAGACTCCTCTGCGGTCCTAAAGGTGTCCGAACACCTACTCCATGCAAGTGTTCCCAACTTCTGATGCAATTTTGACCTTGAAGAAGATGGATTCAGGCTTGGCTAAAACACAAAAGTTGTAGCTTTTTGAGTTATATTTCCAACCCAGAAAGAATTAGGTCAATCGAAGTTGTGAACAAAACTTTATGGTTAGAACACTAACAGGGTGTCAAGCTGGAACTTTAACTGCGCACCACTTCAACTATTTTGAACTTCAGATCATTTCCTTCTCCTTGCTCTTTGCGTGGACACCAAGAGCTTGTTGTTATTGATTTTTTCATCTTCATCACTGCGAATAATGGTTATTTCCTCTTCTTTCCTGCATTGAAGAGAATAGAACAAATAAAAGATAAAGATTACCAAAACTTATGAATTAACTAAAAAATGCATGTTCTAAGGTTATGTTACGGAGTTTATAATTACACTTTTCAAGTGTAATCAATTACCCAAATTAATCTTATGAAAACAACTTCTAATAAAGAGAAACAAAACTAAGCAAAGTCACCTAAACTTTTTTCAAAATTTTTTCAGATTTTCTGATTTTTTTTTTATTTTCTGATCATTAGAAATAAAACAAAGCAAAATGAGGTAAAACAAACCAAGTATGCATGCATTCAACTCATGTTCATAACTATCCTCTGAAACCCACATGTAAAAACAAGATTAAGCTCCTTCCCCCCAACTTGAATGACACACTGTCCTCAATGTAAACATCATGAACATATTAATTGAAATGTAATGGTTGGAGGTTACCTCTCTTGCTTCCCTATACATTCAAAGCTCAACCTGCATGTATGAACATAACTTGAATGCAAACGATTAGCATAAAATTCTTTTTTCTTTCCTCTAACTTGGACATTTCATAATTCCAATGATTAACATGGTATGCTTAAAAGAATTTAAGGGAAAAGTGAATAGAAATCCACACCTACCACATGCTTACATCAAAGAAAGAAAATAAAGAAAACAAAAAAAAGAAAACAAAACAAAAGAAAGCCAACTACTATGTGCAAGCAATCATCTAAGATATGTATCAATCAAAAGGAGGTGGATCCTCAAGGTCCCGCACCTCAATCTCTGCCACACAATGCTCGTGGTATGGTTTTAACCGGTGGCCATTAATTTTCAAAATTCGTCCATCCGAAGGATCCTCAATCTCACATGCACCATGTTCAAAAATAGACTTAATGACAAATGGTCCAATCAACCTAGATTTCAACTTACCTTCGGAAACAAATGCAACTTAGAGTCATAGAGAAGCACCTTTTGATCCACAAACAAGAATTTCCTTCGGATGCATCATCAATGCTGTTTCTTCATCTTGACTTTAGACACTCGAGCATTTTCAAATGCATCATCCCTTATCTCCTCAAGCTCACTGAGTTGGAGCTTCCTATGTAGGCCTACCTCATCAATGCTCACATTTACTTGGTGAATGGCCCAATATTCTCTGTGTTCCACCTCCACCGGGAGATGCATTCTTTTCCGTAAACAAGCTGATACGGAGACATCCCCAAAATGGTCTTATAGACTGTTCTATAGGCCCACAATGCATTAGTCATTCTAAGGGACCAATCTTTCCTATCGGGGTTCACTGTTTTTTCTATAATCCTCTTTATCTCTCGATTGGCCAACTCAGCTTGACCACTCGTTTGTGGGTGGTAAGTGGTCCCTACTTTATGAATCAGTCCATACTTCCTCATTAGGATGCCCACAGGTTTATTACAAAAATGTTTTCCTCTGTCACTAATCATAGCACGGGGCATCCCAAACCAAGAAAATATGTTTTCTTTTAAAACTATGATAACCACCTTGTGGTCATTTATCTTAGTAGGGATCGCTTCAACCTACTTCGAGACATAATCAATTGCCACCAAAATATACTCATTGCCAAAGGAATTAATGAAGGGTCCAATAAAATCAATCCCCCAATAGTCAAAGATCTCAAGAATGTAAATGAGATGTAGGGGCATCATGTTATGCCTAGTAAGGCCTCCTAATCTTTGACAACAGTCACATGTAACACAAAAGCAAAGACATCCTTAAACATGCTGGGCCAATACAAGCCACACTGAAGGATCTTTGCAGCAGTCTTTTTAGCCGAAAAATGGCCGCCACAAGCAAGGGTGTGACAGAAGGACATAACACTCAAAATCTCACTTTCAGAAATGCATCATCTAATAACCTGATTTGAACAATACTTAAACAAATACGGTTCATCCCAAAAGAAATGTCTAATGTTCTGGAAGAATTTCTTCTTATCCAAAAGTGTCCAATGTGAAGGAATCTGTCCAGTTGCCAGATAATTGGCAATGTCCGTATACCAAGGTGTGTGTGTCTGTGCCTTAGTATTCACAACAAACAATTGCTCATTTGGGAAATGTTCGTTAATTGGGGGGTCAAAATAATTCAACTCTTGACAAGGAACTCATGATGAATGGTCAGCCACTACATTCTCAACTCCTTTTTTTATCTTTAATTTGAATATCAAAATCTTGTAAGAGGAGAATCCAGTGGATTAGCCTAGGTTTAGCATCTTTCTTTGTGAGCAAGTACTTAAGAGCTACATGGTTGGTGTAAATGATAACATGAGACCCCACCAAATTCGAACAAAACTTATCCAATGCAAACACAACGGCTAAGAGCTCTTTCTCCGTAATAGAGTAATTGAGTTGTGCCTCATTTAATGTCTTACTCACATAATAGATAACATGAGGTTTTCTATCTATTCTCTGACCCAACACTGCACCTATAGCATAATCACTAGCATCACACATCAGCTCAAAGGGTAAGGACCAATTAGGCGCTTGCATAATAGGTGCTGATGTGAGGCTACTCTTAAGCTTGTCAAAAACCTCTTGACATTGTGACATCCATTCAAATGGAGCGTCCTGAGTAAGGAGTTGAGTTAATGGCTTTGTTATTGAGCTAAAAGATGCAATGAACCTACGATAGCAAACTGCATGTCCTAAGAAAGACCGGATATCCTTGACATATCTAGGGGTAGGTAACTTCTGAATGATTTCTATTTTGGCTCTATCTACCTCTATCCCCTTAGAAGAAATGACATGTCCTAAGACGATCCTTGAGTAACCATGAATTGACATTTTTCCCAATTTAACACAAGACACTTTTCTTCATTCCTCTTAAACACTTTTCTCAAATTCTCCAGACATAAATCAAAACTATCCCCATATACCAAAAAGTCATCCATGAAGACTTCTAGAAACTCTTCTACCATATAACAAAAGATGCTCATTAAGGTTCAAATCATTCTTCCACACTTAGCCAAATTCTAAGAGATTAAGCTTAGAAGGCATTCTGTGGTTCGAACCATGGTGCGAACCAAGGTTGGTTTGAAGATTGGTTTGAACCATTTCTGGACACATAGAAAAATATTGAAGTTTCAAGGTTGCATGGCCACTGTTGTTCGAACCATGGTGCAAATCGAGCATGGTTTGAACCATAGTTTGCACCACCTTTATGAATTTGAAGAATTCCTTGGCTTTTGATTTTTAATCCTTTATTGTTGGAGCCTTGATTCTCACCAAACCCTTAGGACTTCATTTTCATGTCCTTTTAAGCTCTTTTCCTACAAAGTTAAAAGTTTACTCATGAGAATGCTTTCAGTTTATAATAATATCATTTTATACTTAAAATCTAGGTAACAAAACTCATTTTAGATAGCTTGATTGTATGTTTTACCATACAATCATCAGCGAAGAAGTGAAAGGCTTACAATGGTCATACGAGAATTTTTCTATTGGGTGCACGAAATCTTAGGCGCCCAAGATTTTCTCTATTGGGCACACAAGATCTTAGGTGCCAGACTGTCTTTACTCTTAGGCACCCACCAGGACCTAGTTTCTCTGCTCGTCTCTCAAGACTTTTGTCGACTTGGGTATGCAGTTGCCTTCGGCACACATCAACTTCCTGTTGTGCACCCATGGATTCTCTCTAGCATATTATTTTCAAGTGTAAAATTACCTTTTTATCCCTAATTGTTGTAAGCCTATAACTAGGCATGATAGATGACATTAAAAAGGGGGTTACTTTACATTTACACATTAAGATTTCATTAAGATTTTGTATGGTGTTTTTGCTCCTCTTTATCTTATGGTTTACCCGTAACTTATTTTGCAATATTTTCAATTAAAAGTACTTCATTTCTATTTTTCTTCTTTCTTACTTTTTTTTACAACTTTTGCATATATTTTGGTTTCGCTTCTTTTTTACTTTAACTTTAGAATGGATGTTTGTTCTTCTTTATGTAGTTTTGTTTATGATTTAAATATGCTAGGCTAAATCTATCTTGGTTTTGACCTAAGAACGTAATGGAAAAGGAGTAGAAAGATTCAAATATTATGCGTTTTAAAGTAATATATTTTTTATTTAATCGTAGAACTCATTGAATCTAGGTTTTACCTTAGAAAACGAATCACCTGTGTTATAGTCAATCCCTTGGTTATAAGTTGACGCTCGTGCACACCGAGTCTCTGATTCAATGTCCTGATGATTTTGAATATGATTCCAAAACCCTAATTCGATGTTTGTTTTACGAAAAGGTTTTCAGGTTTAAGCTTCTTACCTAACAATAGATGCATAGATGATAGGATGAGTTACACACATATTCGAATCTATATCTTCGAATCCATTAATTGAGAGTAGTTTACAAAATTGAATTGTGTCTTTTCGTTGGTGTTTTAAATTTAAGCTAAATTTGTTCTCAAACATTGGTTCAAACCCGGTTTTGAAAACCCTAAAAGATTTATTTTCCCTTTTTCAGTTTATTATTCTTTGCAAGTGTTTACAAAATGAGTTTTTCCCAAACTGGTCAAACACTTGCTCTCCGTGGAGATGACCAAGAACTCATCTAGATTAAACTATGACCACCTCTTTTACTTGAGAGAACATACACATAAATCAAGTGCGGTCGCCATCTCAGCCATTCCATGTCATGTCATAACATCACAATATCATGCCAGGGCGTGTCAAACATTATATCTACCACGCCACATCATGCTTACTATGTTATGTCATATTCACATGCTATCATGACATGGCATACTATAATATCATGATGTTATAAAGTATATCATTACTATGTTACACTATGTTACCATGCCATATCTTGATGCTATGTCATGCTAACACTTCTTCTCATTATCACTTATTATAGTAAAACATGTTAGGACATATTTTGCCATGCTAGCACATGCTACGACATGTTGACACATGCCTTGACATGCTAGAACACATCCAGACATGTAAACACACTCCCACTTGGGTTAGCATAGATTTAGAATTCAAACACTTACCAATCTAGAGCAATCACCTGAGTGAGCGAGACTCCAAAGCCTGGAAATGACTTAAGATTAGTTAAGCCAAAAATTTCTTAGTTATGACTCCCTTAGATATATTTGATGTGCATTCTTAAATTGTCATCCATAATAAAATAGAAGTAGTCATCATATCTAACATCCCCAAGACATACCTTCCATATCAAATGCATCACATTAGGCTCCCAGGCCATTTTACACAGACTTGATCATCATCAGCAGGAACAGAGTTTTTGGTCAGAGTTGAGTACTTTTTCTAAATAACACTTACTCACACACACGAGGTGAATCCTGGAGTAAGGCTTCTTTCAACAATCACACATAAGGCACCAGATGTTCCTTCTTTTCTAGAACAAAGCTCTTTTCCTTAGTTACACGCAAGGAGCTAAATGTTCCATTTACCCTTGGACCAAGGCTCCTTTTCTTAGTTACACACGAAATGAGAACTGTTTCTTCTCATCTGGAGAAAGACTCGTTTTCTCTAGTTTTGTGCCAGATGCTAATGGTTTTCACCCATTTAGAGCAAGGCTCCTTTTCCAAGTTAAGCACAAGGTGCTAGCTACCCTTTATTATTTGGAGTGAAGTTCCCTTCCTAATACTGACCCCAAGCTAGGCTCTCCTTTAGCTCATCTTAGGAGTGAGGCTCCTTCATACTAATCTTATATATAATGTTGACCTTATGCATCAGTTCCTTATACTCACACACTTAACCACTCAGGCTGATGATAAGGCTCACTATGCTTAAGGCTAACTAGTTTGCCATCCATAGAATTCTGATTACACTTGTATCCACGCATACAAAAGAATATATCACACCTACGTGAGGTGCTAATTCAGAGCTACGATGACTTGATCCCGTCATAGGGTACATAGGCGCTTAAGCAGATAGCTTATGTCTGGTCACCACGATCTCCAAAGAGCATCTACACAAGGTTCCCACTTAGACTTCAAGCGAGGCTCTTATATCTCCATACCAGTTCACATCATATCAACAGGTAGTTTCGATCATAGGTTTAAACTACGTTAATCTGATCTCTGTCACAGGGTACATAGATAGCTCGAGCACATAACTGGAGTCCGATGGATTACATAAGTCTGCAAATAGAACCCTTAGGGTGCATTACTGCCACATACGCAGTCACTACACTACATTAGCACACATGAGCTAAGCTCAACCACCTTACATTACTGCCACATAGGCAGTCATTACACTACATTAACACACATAAGCTAAGTTCAACCACCTTACATTTCATGTATCATTTGTTTTTCTGGATTGTATGCAATGATTATTATAAACCGAAACATTATTTTATGAGATTATGACTGCAAAAAGTAGAAAGAGACTTTAGATATCTCTAAGTATCCAGGTGTGACGGTTTTCGTGAGTAGTCGAACCCCTGAAACCATTATTTCTAATTACACAGACTAGTCTAGAGTCACTAAAAATGGGGCTTAAATCATAATTTCAAAATCATAAATAAAAAAACTTTTAAAGTTAAACGAAAACTCAGGTTTCTCAACATGCCCATTTTAAAAGTGTTGGGTGGCGACTTCTAGTCTCCGTAATCAAGGACCTATTTCAAAATCAAATTTTTTTTTATCATTTGGGTGGTCTCAGACACATCATGTCACAATAAAGTCTCATAACCTGTGCCCATTGGCCTAGTGCACGGATCCGATCATGATAGTTGGTGACTCCACTGGGTATTCTGCTCCTACTTCTAAGGTTCAACCATATTTTCCCCTCTTCATAATTGTTATCTCACATCATAATCTCTGGTTTATATAATCAAAACATGCAACCCCTTACTCTTACAAAACATGCATTTATATTACATCTTGCCTGTATATTGTATTGTGCATGGTATGAGTATACTAACTCAATAAACTACATCGATGGATATAAAATGCATGTATGTATTAAATGTTTTTTTTTGGTAGGGTATATGAATAAATAGGGCAAAAGCTTTACTGTTTTCCCTATCTATCATTGATTGTTTGTATAAATTTTTACGTAACTGTGGTTCTACACCCATTCATGAACACTTTGATTGCTCGTTTTCCATAAATTATTAGAATTTTGATCTTATGCAAGTTTTTGTGTGGCTTTACAAGTGTTTGATCATTGCTTGGTGGAGTTGAGGAAGTTTTCAAGCATTGGAGAAGAAAAGAGGATGAAAGAAGCTCTGTGGACTGAAGTGAGCAAAGTCGGGCACCCCACTAATTGCGTTGGGCACCCTTAGAGAGTGGGATTGCATTAGAAGATCACCTGGGCACCCTACCTTGTTGCCCAGGCGACCCCATAATCAACCCGGGTGCCCCTAGAAACTACTTTGCCTCAGAAATTCAGGCAGGAACCATCTTTATTACTCGGGCACCCCATTGATTAACCCGAGCGCCCCACTGACTACCTCAGGCCCCTTTCTGTGTGAAGAAGCTAAATAACCCGATTTCTGTTATGTTTCTTAAGTTCCCATTTGCCCCTGATGTGTTGTTGCCTATAATATATGCTTTTCTGACCTAATTAGGAGACTTGGTACTTATATACTTTTAAAATTGGGTTATAATCATTTTTCACTTGCCTGGCCCATCTTTTTAATTTTAGATTTTAGATAAATTTAATTTTTAGTTCAAACCTCATTTACAAACATATAACCAATATCAAATCAGATTTTCCATTTTGTTTTCAATTCTTGTGAGCCTTTGTTTTACTAATTAAATCCATTAGATTCAATCGCTACTTTACACCTTAGATCCCTGTGGAATTTGACCTGGTATTCACCAGTATTTTGTGCTACAACCACACCTTGCACTTGGGGGAAGTTTGCTTTAATTCATTTACTCAAATCACCTAATCTGAATTTATATTTGTGAGTGAGGTAATTGAGCAAGCACAAGCATAATTTTACACCGTTGCCGGGGGTCTTTGAGAAGCAATGGTGTCTTGAATCTGTGGGTTATTTGGTAGCAAGACTCACCACCATCTTCAACAACAGAGCTGCTCACCTTGTTGGGTAACTTTGTTCCATTTCATTTCATTTTTTTTAAGTAGTAGTTACAAATTTTAGAACAGAATTTCTGCACTTGAATTCTGAATTGTAGCATTTGAACTTTTGCATTTGAATCTGCTTTGCTGCATCTGATATCAAAAATTGTTGCACCTAATCTCTGAAGTCCTGCATTCTGTTTGAGGAGAATAGGACTAAATTTTTGTTTGAGTTAGTGGATAAATTCTAAAGTTGGGAGGCTAGGTTGAGTTGATTTGAATATAAATTTTTGTGCATGCTGTTAAGATCTGGTAGACTTGTTGGAACTATTTATGAGTTGCATACTCAATCATCTTTTGCTGAATTACTTGAGTCTGCATCCTTAAGTGCATTTTCTGAACCTTCAGTTGTTAAGATGGACCCACCTTTACCACCACCTGTTTTGTCGGAAGGAAGTGTTCAAGGAGAGAATGATCAACATGACCAAAACATCCTTAGACCACTTCGAGAATACCTTCATCCAGCTAAGCAAACAACATCGTCTTGCATTGTACTTCCAAATGGATATCAGAATTTTAACTTTAAACCTGGTACAATTCAGCTTTTACCCACTTTTCATGGCATGGATCCAAAAAATCCTTACATGCATATGAAGGAATTTGAGGATGTTTGTGGAACTTGTATGGATACGAATACTAATGAGGATATGGTTCGTCTCAAGTTGTTTCCATTCTCACTGAAAGATAAAGCAAAAATGTGGTTGAATTCACTTGAGCCTAGATCAATAGGAACTTAGAGAGACATGCAAATAAAATTCCTGAAGAAGTATTTTCTGTAAATAAGACAGTGATTCTTCAACAACAAATCATAAATTTTGTATGTAACCCTAATGAGACATTTGTACAAGCATGGGAAAGATTCAAAGAATTATTGCAAGCTTGTACTCATCATGCATTTGAGTCTTGGTGGATAGTTAATTTTTTCCATAATGCATTGACTCCTAACTTGAAAATTCTTGTTGCAACAATGCGCAATGGTGAATTTATGATAAAATAGCTGAAGAAGCTTTACATTTTTTCGATTCACTTGCTGAAAATACTAAGCAGTGGGAACTAGTTTCCTCATCTTTTTCTGAATTTTCTGATAGCTCACATGCAAGAGGCAAATTTCAACTAAGTGAGGCAGATAATCTTGGAGCAAGGTTGGTTGCACTTTCAAAGAAGGTTGAGTTTTTGGAGCAAAAGAAGTAACAAATAAAGGAGCATGAAATGAAGTGTATGATGTGTGAGACCTCAGACCCACACTTCCAGCTTTTAAGGAAGTTCTCTATGGCCAAACAAATCCTAACCCAACTGCCAAACCTTTCAATTCCAATCAAAGAGTAAGCACCTATGGCCAAGGGAACAACCCTTATCCAAACATTTATAATCATGGGTATAGAAACCATCTCAACCTTTCTTGGAGAGCTGAGGCACAAAACTAGCAATATCAGCCCCAACAAATTTTGCCAGCTCAATCTTTTCCTTCTTAACCATTTCAGCCGTAGCCTAATCCTAATTCCTATCAGCCTCCACACAAGAGATCATTAGAAGACACCTTGCAGTAGTTTATGCAAGGGCAGATTGGAACCAACAATCCAGTTTCCAAGTTCCAAGAGCAAACAAACAGAGCAATGGAGGATATCAGAGGTCAATTGATGAAGCTTACTCAAGTCTTAAGCATTAAAGAATCAGGAAAATTTCCATCTCAGCCTAGACCAAATCCTATTGGACAGGTTCACATGAGTGAGTCATCTTCAGCTAAGGCCAGTGGAAACATAGAGCATGTACAAGTTGTGACAACTCTGAGAAGTGGAAAACAGATTGAGAAACCTGATTATGTGCCACTTAAGAAAGAAAATGCAAAGGATGTGAGGGAAAATGAAAAAGAGATTGGGAGCAACAAGCTGAAGAATAGAGTGTTAGCTAAAAAAGAGTAGGAAATAAAGCAAAATGAAAAGCAAGTCAGGGACAGCAAGCTGGATTACAGCAGAAAATCTGAGAAAAAACAAAACTGGAGCAGTGAAGAGTAGCCAATTCAGATACAGCAGAAGGAGCATTTGAATACCAGTAAGCTGGAAACCAGAATTTTAAAGGAAAAGCAGATAACTACTAAAAATAAAAATAAGTTTTCTGGAAATAAAACCAAAGTTTTTTGGTGAAAATCAATTTGAAAAAGGAGAAAAAGATTCTGGAAATGAAAGAATTTCAAAAGAAACCAAGATGGATAGATTTAAATTTGTTCCAAAACTTCCTTTTCCTCAAAGGTTGAATAAAAGCAAGAAAGAGAATTTGAATTCTGATATTTATGAAGTTTTCAAACAGGTCAGAATCAATATTCCTTTGCTTGATGCCATTAAACAAAATCCATCTTATGGAAAATTTTTGAAAGACTTGTGCACTGTGAAAAGGAAAACAAATGTCAAAGAAAAAGCATTTTTAACTGAACAAGTGAGCTTTATCTTGCAATTTAAAACTCCACCCAAATATAAAGATTCGGGTTATCCTACTATTTTTTGCACAATTGGGGACCAAAGGGTAGATCAAGCTTTGCTGGACTTGGGTGCAAGTGTCAATCTCCTACCATTTACTATTTACCAACAGCTTAGGTTGGGGGAACTTAGACCCACTAGAGTGACATTACAGCTAGTTGATAGGTCTGTCAAAGTCCCTAAAGTTATTGTTAAGGATGTTTTAATTCAAGTGGAACATTTTATTTTTCCTGTGGACTTTATAGTGTTGGACACTCAACCTATTCAAGGGTCACAACCAGCTATTCCTGTCATCCTAGGGAGACCATTTTTAGCTACCTCAAATGCCTTGATCAATTGTAGAACCGAAGTCATTAAGTTCTCTTTTGGTAACATGACAATTGAGAAAAACATCTTCAAAGTGATAAAATAGCCTAGTGATTATGATGAGTCAATGAAAGTTGATTTGATTCAAACTATCACTCAAGAGCACTTTGGCAGGGAGTTTTTTGATGATCCTTTGGAGAGAGCACTAGTGAACAATGAACAAGTGGAGTTTCTTGATGAATGTGAATTGGAGAGTTTTGGTGAAGAAAGTTTTGATAATAATTCATATTCTGTCATGTCAGTGGATAAGTGGAGACCCATTTTTGAACGTTTAGAGCTGCCAAGAGTCAAGTCTCAGCCATCTTTTGAAAAGCCACCCATACCTGAGAGAAACCTTTTACCAAGTGACTTACAATATGTGTTTTTAGGTAAGGAAGAGTCCTATCCAGCTATCATCTCAGCTTAGCTAAGTTTGGACCAAGAAAATAGGCTTGTCGAGGTCTTGAAAAAGCATAAAAGAGCCTTGGGCTGGACCATAGCAGAACTGCAAGGAATCAACCCACTGATTTGCACTCATAGGATATTTTTGGAGGAGGATGCTAAGCCCATTAGGCAAATGCAAAGGAGACTTAACCCTAACATGAAAGAAGTGGTTAGAGGGGAGGTAATCAAGCTGTTGGATGCTGGAATTATCTATCCTATTTTAGATTCTAAGTGGGTGAGCCCAACTCAGGTAGTGCCTAAGAAATCTGGAGTGATTGTGGTGAAGAATGAGAAGGAGGAATTAGTTCCAATGCGCATCCAAACCGGATGGCGTATGTGCATAGATTATAGAAAGCTAAATGCAGTCTCTAGGAAAGATCATTTCCCTCTTCATTTCCTAGATCAGGTATTGGAAAGAGTGGCAGGACAGGCATTTTACTGTTTCCTAGATGGATACTCTGGGTATAATCAGATTGAGATTGCATTAGATGATCAGGAGAAGACCACATTTACATGCCCATTTGGTACATTGGCATAACCTTTTGGTCTTTGTAATGCTCCTTCAACATTTCAGAGATGCATGATGAGTTTGTTCAATGATTTTATGGAAATATTCCTTGAAGTGTTTATGGATGACTTCTTAGTTTATGGGTGTGACTTTGACGTTTGCCTAGGGAATTTCGAGAAAGTCTTGTCTAAATGTGAGGAGAAAAACTTGGTCTTAAATTGGGAGAAATGTCACTTTATGGTGTGACTCAGGGCATAGTTCTTGGTCACATAGTGTCTGCCAGGGGGTTAGAGGTGGACAAAACCAAAGTGGAAATAATTCAAAACCTACCCACCCCTAGAAATGTTAAGAATATCAGATCATTCTTGGGCTATGTAGGTTTCTATAGAAGGTTCATTGTATCTTTTAGTGCCATAGCTAGACCCCTACGTAATTTGTCATCTCAGGATGTTCCCTTTGATTGGACACCAGAGTGTCAGTCCTCATTTGATAGACTCAAGGGCTTACTCACTTCAGCTCCCATATTGCAAGCACCTGATTGGACCTTATCTTTTGAGTTAATGTGTGATGCTAGTGATTGTGCTATTGGTGCAGTTCTAGGCCAGAGGAAGGAAACAAAACCACATGTGTTGTATTATGCTAGCAAGACTCTTAATGATGCACAAAATAATTACACAACCACTGAGAAAGAGCTTCTAGCAGTAGTCTATGCATTGGACAAGTTTGGGTTATATCTTGTGGGTTTTCATGTCATTATATACACTGACCATGCTGCATTAAAATATCTTATGACCAAACCTGATGCCAAGCCTAGATTCACTAGGTGGATTGTTTTACTACAGGAATTTAATTTAGAGATCAAAGATAAGAAAGGGGTTGAAAATGTGGTAGCTGACCATCTCTCTAGGATTCCAAATCAGAATTTAGTTTCGTTTGATCCTCCCACGAATGAGACCTTCCCTAATGAATAGTTATTTCATATAGACTCATCTGAGGTACCTTGGTTTGCAGATATAGCTAATTACTTGGCTACAGGTGTGATACCCACCCATTGGACTAAGTTGGATAGGCGAAAATTCTTTAGGAATGTGAGGCATTTCTTTTGGGATGATCCATACTTGTTCAAGTACTGCCCAGATCAAGTCAATAGAAGATGTATACCTGAGAGTGAGTACCATAGTGTCATTACATTCTGTAACACTTTAGTTTGTGGAGGTCATTTTTCTTCTAGGAAGATAGTGGCCAAGATTCTACAATGTGGACTATATTGGCCCACCATGTTTCGAGATGTGCATGCATTTTGTGTTGCATGTGATAGATGTCAGAGACTTGGTAGCCTCACTAGGAGAAACATGATACCACTTCACCCCATTTATGTGCTTGACATTTTGGATTGTTGGGGGATGGATTTTATGGGGCCATTTGTGAATTCATTTGGTCATGAATATATCTTAGTGGCTGTTGACTATGTTTCAAACTGGGTGGAGACTGTCCTAACTAGGACCAATGACCATAAGGTAGTGATAAAATTCTTGAAGGAGATTATGTTCTCTCGGTTTGGCATGCCTAAAGCAATGACAAGTGATAGAGGGACACATTTTTTGTAATAGACATGTGGGCCTTTTAATGAAGACATATGGGGTAGTGCACAAAGTAGGAACATCTTATCACCCCCAAACTAGTGGACAAGTCAAGCTTGCCAATAGGGAGATTAAGCGAGTCATTGAAAAGACTGTGAATCCAAATAAAAAAGATTGGTCTTTGAAGTTGGTGGATGCATTTTGGGCTTATAGGACTGCATACAAGACCCTCTTAGGCATTTCTCCTTATAGGATGGTGTATGGGAAAGCTTGTCATCTTCCCGTGGAGTTGGAGCGTAAGGCCTTTTGGGCAATGAAGCACTTTAATGAAAACATTAATGAATCCGGCTCTCAAAGAAAGCGGCAATTAAGTGAACTTGAGGAGATTAGGAATGATGCATTTGAGAATACCAAAATCTTCAAGGATAAAGTGAAGAAGTGGCATGATGCACACATCAAGAAGAGAGACTTGTTTGTGGGACAAAAAGTCTTGTTGTATGATTCTAGGTTACAGTTGTTTCCAGGTAGGTTTAGGTTTAGGTGGAATGGTCCCTATGTGATTAAAAACATAATAGAATTTGGGGCTGTTGATATAGAAAATCCTACCTCAAGGAATGTGGTGAGAGTGAATGGGCATAGGCTTAAGGAATATCATGAGAGCTTGTTGGCTGAAGTTGAAAGCCGGGACCTTGAAGATCCCCCTCACTATTGCTGATTGGTAAGGAAATTCTGCTGCATGTATTATAGTAGTGTACTTTTTATTTTCATTTTATTCTTTTTTTTTTAAAAAGAGGAAAAAAAATTTCAGTTTGTAAATTCTAACAGTTTGTTTCAGCATCAAATATGCAAGTAGTGGCTAATGGAGGCATTGGGACATTTATTGATCTGTATTGCAATGTTGTCCAAATCTAGTTTGAACATCTCAATGGAATACTTACAATGGCAGAATTTCTTGATAAGGTACAAAAGTTATTGGTATGTGTCAAATCAGTTTAGAACTTCTTTCACTTGTATATGTCAGCTGAATACACACTTTCATAAAGTGGAAGAAGTACAACACCTCTCTCTTTTCATCAGTAAGTTCCAATTCCTTCATAATGCATTGAACAAGTTGGGGGGCAATCACCTTGAAAGTACCCTGGATTTTCAGCTCATATTTATCAAATCAAGTATGCTTAATTAAGCTAATCAGGTACTTTTCTTCCTCAAAACGTTATTACTTGAGTTGGTCTTACATTGAGGACAATGCTCATTTTTAGTTAGGGGGATAACAATCTGAAATTGTTTGAGATTTTGTTTTAGATGAAATTAGCTGACTTGAGATGATTTATATTTCTTGGAATTGCTTGAGTTTGATTTTGAATTGGTTTTGTGAATGAGATTGTTTTGTTTAGCTTGCAAATTGGTTAAAAAAAATTAGGGTTAAAATAAAAAAATAAAAAAAGAGTTTATAAATATGGCTTGAGCTTTTTAAGAGCTACCACAAATTCTGGTCTGTGAGATACTGAGGTGCAGAGTTACTAATGCATTGCATTCGGATATGGAAGTTGGGTATTCGAATATGTCAACATCGTTTTGATATAAAGGCTAATTCAGCAACCCACTCGAGAACTGCTAAATGGGCTATATGAACATGCTTCTCCAGAAGATTTTGGGGCTACACATTGAGAAAAAAATGGGGAGAGAAGTGAATTTCATTGAAATGGACTCTGTTTTGAGACACAAAAAAAAAAAAAGCTTTGTGTAGGTTCTTAGAAAAACTTTTAAGCCATGTTTTGTTGACTATAGGTTAGGACTTTTGTTTTTAACTTCTGTTTAGTTTTGTTTAGTGATGATTTGAATTTGTTGGCTGAAAATGATCATGAAATTGCTAGAATTTTGTTGAAAATTAAACTTTATCATTGAACTGCTTTGAATGAAGGATATGCTAATAGTTTTGGATTTAATTGGTATCATGTGCATAAATTAGATTGAGTTGAGTTTACATGATGAAAATTTTAGAGTTATTTTACTTGCCTTGTGTTTTTAAAGCTGAATCGTGTTGTGAATGAATAATGTTTAGAATTTTCTATTCAACATTTTTCTTGATGAATGAATTTATGAATGAACATTTGTATTTTATAGATTTTTTGCTATAGTGGAGACTTACACCTGAAGTGAGTTTTGAGCCTTTAGTCCTTTATTTATGAGAGATTTACAATTACTCTAAAAGCTTTCTAAAAGCTTAAAAATTTTCTTCACTTCAGTTTGTTCAATAACTCCAATTACAATATCTTTGTTTTTGAGTATATGTGATGTGACAGAGGAATGGAACTAAATTCTTGGGTCTTTTCTTTTATGGCTGAATGGAATGACACCTTGGAAATGATATTAGGCCATCTTTTTAATATTTGAGCCTATAATACCTTTCTTTGATAAACATCACCCTTGTAACCAAGATTGAGCTTGAACAGAGCATTCATATTTTTTTCTTCTTACCACATTACTCCTTTAACCACCATGAATACTATTTAGCCTTCCTAATATATTCTTTTTTTGGATACACTAAAAGTAAGGGGGGAAAGCAATAAAAATAATTTCAGGATTGTGGGAGTAAAAAATATATATATAGATGAAAAAAAAAAAAGAATGGGTTGATGTACAGAAAAATCAAAAGAATACTTTGGTCATAAGTTTCAACTTCTCATTTTCAGGTTTCAAAAAAAATAAAATAAAAAAATGAACAAATGTGAAGAAAATAATGGAGTAAGGGTGTGATTTGATAGAGTTGTGGAAAGGTAGTGGTATGATGATTTTAGTGTCCCAAAACATTTTTGAACCCCTTATCCCTTCTTCAAATTTCCTATTATACCCAAATGACCCCATTACAACCCAAGGAAAATCCTAATTAATTCATGGGAGAATTTCCATTCATTGTGAAAGCTGGAATTGGAAAAATTTAGTGAAATTCTAAGGTAACTTTACTATGCCATTTTTTCATGGAGTTATGCCAAGTCATTTCTTTTATTGAAAAAATCATCCTTGACTTGTGGATACCACCTTCTAGAATTTGATTTGTATTTACTTTTTTTAAAAGGCGCATCTTGAGTGAAACCTGGTGTGTTCTATTTTCTTGTGAGAGTAATCTAAGGTGAGAATTGAAGTTGAAACTTGGGAAAGAAATAGAATACAAAGTTTAGAATTAAATAAAGTTTAAAAGGTCTATGTTGAGTAGAAAAATTTACAAGCTCTTATTCTTTTACAAATACTTCACACACTAGGCAAGTTTCATATCTCCTACAAAATTTCAAATTGTAAACCTTGCTTATGAAAGTTTTTGTTCATGACACTGATTGATTTTCTTGAGCTATTAAAATGTTATTCATTTGAAAAATTGAGTTGATGTTTGTGGGTATCATCACTGTAAACCCTTATGAGACTACACTCGTCCACTAGGGGGAACCTAGGGGTTGAAGAAGCTTGCTATACGAGCTAAGTATAGTCGTGTTTTCCTGTGAAAATGGATTCTCTTTTTGTCTTTTCAAAAGTAAAAAAAAAAAATAAAAAATAAAACTCTGGTTTTGTCTTCAATAAAATAACATTGTGACAGCATCTTTTCAAATCATTACTAGGGACTAGTAATGTGTTAGTTGGGGGGGTGTGTGATTGGACTTAAATTGTTACATAATTTTCTATGTAATTACACCTTTTTATAGCATATGAAATGATGTAAATTTGTGTTTCGTGTAGAATTCATCCCTACCACTCAAATATGGAACTTATGCTGATTTTTGTCACTATGAGAAGCAATCTGAGCTGTATTGAGGATGCAAAGGAAAAGAGAAAGAATTCTCATATGAATTCAGTACAATAAGGCTAAATCATCAATCTGGGAAATCTGGAAGCAAGAAAGTTCATTCAAATGTGAGAATGACTCATTCGAATACTGTTGGTGAATGCTGAAGGATATTACATATTCGAATACACTTTTAAGGCATCCGAATGAAGGAGAACATCTCAGTAATAGGTTTCACGTGACTGCAACTTCCCCCATGTGATGTGGTCTTGAAATGAAAGGATGGCAAATCTGTAATTAAGGGGGGAATCGTTTAACAGAAGGAGGATTTTTCTGGAAGGAAGGAGTGAAGCAAATAGTAGAGCAGACCTCACGTATACAAAAAAGGGATACGAAGGAGGAAAGATATATACTGAAAATGCACATTCGGAGAAAGACCACCATTAGATAGCTAGAGAATTAGTTTTCTTTTAGGGAGAGAGTTTTTAATAGAGAGATAGCTTGAAGTTTTTCTATTCCGTTTTCAATTTGAAGTTTTCTGAGTTAAATTTCTGTATTTCATTTCTAACTGCAGTAACCTAACTTTGATTTGCAAGAAAATTTCATTTTCAGTTTCGAATGGTTACATTTCTGATTTCTATCTCTGTTCTTATTTTTCTTAGAATGATTGGCTAAGATTCTTGGGCCAAGGCAAGGACAATGTCCTTTCTAATGATGCTCAGGATGCCGATCTTCATGGGTTTACATTGAGTTCTTTAATTACCAATTCTATTTGTTTTTAATTACTCTAGAAATCATTGATTCAAGGTCCGATTGACATGGATCTACATATTTTATCGATGAGATCATAGGGGTTACTTAACTTAGAACTTTCATTGCAAATATGTACGGAAGTTGCTAGACTTAGAACTTCTATTGTCCTTAAGATAGGTTATGCACATCATATGTTCGATCTATGGCTTGATTTAATTGAAATTAATTTCCCATAAATTAGAACAAATAGGATTGGTGATTTATACACTCTTGGCATTTTGAGACTGATTTGGAAAGGCATTGAACTTGCCTGGCCCATCTTTTTAATTTTAGATTTTAGATAAATTTAATTTTCAGTTCAAACCTCATTTACAAACATATAACCAACATCAAATCAGATTTTCATTTTGTTTTCAATTCTTGTGAGCCTTTGTTTTGCTAACTAAATCCATTAGATTCAACCGCTACTTTGCACCTTAGATTCCTGTGGAATTCGACCTGGTATTCACCAGTATTTTGTGCTACAACCACACCTTACACTTGGGGAAGTTTTCTTTAATTCACTTACTCAAATCACCTAATCTGAATTTATATTTGTGAGTGAGATAATTGAGCAAGCACAAGCAGTTTAACCCTAGAAATCACATCACCCATGTTATAATCGGGTCTTGGTTAGAAGTTGATGCTCGTGCACATTAAGTGTCTGATTTAATGTCTCGGTGATTTCAAATCCAACTTCAAAACTCTAGCTTAACAATTTTGTCCACAAAAGGGTTTTTAGCTAAATCCTCTGACCTAGTTTCACATGTGTGGATGTTAGGTTGAGTTATAAATATCTTCAAATTCGCCACTTCGAATCCATTATGGGAATAGGTTAAAACCAAGTATTTTTATTTACAAGTAACTTTCTAAAATCAGATCATATTTCTAAATTTGTGTTTTTGAGTTTAATTTAAATCTTGTTTTCAAAGTGATTACCAAAACCAACTTCAAAAACGCAAAAGATTTTTCCTTTTTCTTTTATCGTTCTTTGTAAGTGCTTTTAAAACGAGTTTCCAAATCTAGTCATACACACTTACTACTTATGGAGATGAACTAGGACTCACCTAGATTAGAACTATGACCACATCTTATAGTTTAGAGAGTACACACACAAATTGAGTACGTTTACGTTTTTGGCACTGTTGTTAGGGAAAAACGATTGGTGTGATGAATTAAAAGAACTCAGGATGGGGCACATTTGCCATCATTTTCAAATGTGACTGCATTTGAATTTCCAAGTGACATCATTCCATCTCTCTTGTTTATATTTTATTTTCAATTTTATTTATTTTCTTTTTCTCTCTTTGAATACATTTTTAGGATTTGTTAGAAAGTTGCATCGGTTGCATGCTGTTAAAGTTAGGTAGGGTGATTGTAGGTGATTTTGACAAATAAGACCCATCCTACGTTCCCGAGTCCTTAGACTCACTTTCCATAGTTTCACTCACCACCTCACAATCATTTGAATTAATGGCTGATCTAAAAGGAGATGGAAGTGTCAATGGGGATAATGCACCCTAGGACATTTCAGACCTTAGGAGAATTAGAGGTCACCTTGACCTGTTAGGCAACCACACCTTCATGTATAATCTTGCCTTTGAATAGGAGAAATTTTACAAGACCTGGGATCATCCATCTCATTCCCACATTCTATGGCCTTGACTATGAAAATCCCCACAATCACCTCAGAGAATTTTAGGAAATGAGTAATACTCGGATTGGTTAAAACACTAATAAGGATGTAGTGCGATTCCAACTCTTTTCGTTTTCCCTTAAGGTTAAGACCAAATTTTAGCTAAATTCCCTTCATCCTCATTCTGTTAGAACTTGTCACAAAATGCAGACTGATTTCTCAAAGAAATACTTCCCAACCTAAAAAGCTCAGCATTATAGGCGACAGATTGCCACATGTCCATGTCAGCCCAATGAGAGCTTCTGTCGAGCCTGGAAAAGGTTTAAAGACCTCTTAATGGCTTGTCCTCATCATAGCTTTGAGCAATGGAGGCTTGTGGGTATCTTCCATGAGTCTTTGACCCTCGGTTTTAAGTAACTCATATTCACCATGTGCAATGGTACCTTATTTGATAAGATTGCGGAGGAGACCACTAACTTTTTTGACATGGTGGCTGAAGACTCTAATGATTGGGAAATGAGACCTTCCTTTTCTATTGGGCATAGGAATCCCACACCTAGTGGCCAATTAAAGTTAAGTAAGGCTGAGGATCTGCGAGCTAGGTTAGCCGTATTATAGAATAAGCTAGACTCACTTGAGCTTAAGAATAAGGAGGATTGGGTAGATGTGAAGGTGATATGTGCTGCATGTGACCAATGAGGTCACGATGATAATTTATGCCCTGAACTACCTTTGCGTAGAGAGATTGCATATGGTCAAGCCTATATCAATAGCTCCTACAATCACCCATTTTAAAATAGGGGCCAAGGAAGCACCTCTTACCTACAAGGTGTGAATGTCACTTACCAAAGGGGAAACCAAACTTCGAATGCTTATCAGCCGGGGTAGAAGAACCATCCTGGTTTCTTGTGGAGGAATGAAAATCAAGGTTAATCATTTCAACCACCTCCCATCTCTACCATCATAATAACAACATCCTATCTTAGTTGTATTTCAACCCATGCAAAAGAGGCCTCTTAAGGACAGTCTCAATCAATTTATGCAATAATAAGTGGGTATTAGTAACTAGTTCACCATAGCTTTAGATGACATTAGAGGGCAAGTCTCCAAGTTGATGTAGGCCATGAGTACCATTCAAAGTGGCAAACACGTAGCATGAACTTTCGTAAACCCGAAAGGCCAGGTGAACATGGCTAAGTCATCGATCTCAGGTGCTACTCTACATGAACAGTTATAAGTTATCACCACTTTGAGAATTGAGAAAGTTATTCCAAAACTAGTAGATCTTAGAGCCAACACACCAAATGCGATTGAGGGGTAGTGGGGAGGTTGAGGAGCCAAGTGAGATAAAGGCTGAGGAAGAGAAAAAGGAGGAATAAAATAGAGTAATAGGAAAAAACATGAAGGAAAGAAAGGTGAAAGAGAGTTAAGGGAGAAAGAGGGGGATATTATTATGGGCACATCTGGTAGGCACAAAGACTAATTAGATGAGTACATACTGATTAGCATGCAATGTTGTATAATTCTATATCCATCGAGTATGCTAATTATGCATTTATGCTTGTAATAGTTATGTGTTAGCTTAATTATCTCATTTCTATGCATTCTTGGTGCTTGTGTGTTTTAGGTGACATAGTTTGGTGTTTTAGGCCTAAAATATCAAGAGTACATATGAGGAGGAGCCAAGGCAAGCCGGAACAAAGAAAGTGCAAGAAAAGAACTTAGGGGTCATTGGGTATTTCACCGATCACTTGGCGTGCATAGAGAAAATTGCTTCAAGACAAAAATGCCAACATGTCCAAGGATTACCAAGACTTTCTCAACTTTCCAAGAGCCATCCCAAGACATAAGATCAATTACCATGGGTGCCAAGGAGAAGGAAATGGTCCGAAGTTCAAGATGGTTGAAGTGGTGTGCAGTTGAGGTTCCAACTCGATACCCTGTCAGTGGTTGGATCATAATTTCCTCCTCACACCTCCGATTGATGAGATTCATTTTGGGTTGGAAATGAGACTCAAAGAGCTACAAGTTTTATGTTTGAGCCAAAACCTGAAGCTTTTGTATTCAAGGTCAAAATCGTAGCAAAAATTGGGAACACTAGCAAGGGTGTCCGGATGCCCTCAGGACCACGGAAGACAAAAGAATTGGAGCTTGGTGCTACTTCAGTCCGGACACCCCATTTAGCTGTTTGGATAGCTGGGACACCCAAGAACACATGACGCTTGCTTATTTTAGGGTTTTGTGCATGGGTTATAAATACCCAATGCACAACCGTTTATGAGAGTTTGTCCTAGCCGTCTACGTGCTGGTTCTCTGCATTATTTCATATTATTTTTTTAAATAGATTAGTTTAGATAGTTTATATGCTTCATATTATGGATTCAAGTTCTTGAATGTCAATACAAGTTTTTGGGT
>QLOD02000033.1:21059703-21079323 GCA_003260245.2 Sideroxylon spinosum | reverse complement strand
CCTACACTAAGTCTAAACATTACAGAACTCTGTTTTGACTATGGATTTGCCAACTTTACAATTTTATCCCTAACAACACCCATTAAAGCCCTAAAAATTCTTTTGTTCAGCCGAGCCTCCTCTCTCTTATCTCCATCTCCACGACTTTCTTTTTCTTTAAAACTCTTCCACTTTGTATCCCCCATCATCTAAGGAATTGGGTCACTCCAAATCCATCTAAGATTGATCTATATTCTCTTTAATCCCCCAAATTGGTAAGTTTTCTTCTTCCTCTTCTTTAAGCCCTAACAATGGTGCTCTATCTCTTACATCCTTTTCATCAATTTTTAGTTCAAAATTTTCTCAGCTTACTAGTCCAAAACAACTTCTAATCTTCCTTTTTCCCTTCCATCTTCACAAATTGAGGCTATTAGTTCATCCAATAGTAGTACCTATGGCATGAAGGGGTGTTTTGGTTTACCAAGAAGTTACCCGCGGCTTATGGTGGTGTTTTAGGTCTTTTTTCCTCCTTCAATTCAGGTATGTAGCAATGTGGACTTCAATTTGTGGTTCCTTTTAGCTCATTTTGCACAACTTTTTTTTTCATATTTTATAAGTTTCATTCTAATCCTAGTGGGTTACTGAATTTATCTAGACATAGGACTTGATTTTTGGCTAATTTTCCTACCAATGTTGTCCCTTTTTCTTAATGTAGCAACAAGGCCACCGCAAGTTAAACAAACTACTATAAGGCCACCACAAGTTAAACAAACTACTCATAGACAAATTGATTCCACCTCTTTTGATCACATTCGTTTTTGGAAAAATAAGCCGAAACAAAATATGATGATATTTGGGCCTACAAGTCAATAGTGATTGAACAGTTTTAACATATTAATAAATTTGAAGGGGAGGATTTCATTCTCCAACAGAATTTTGAGGGCAGACAGTGGTTGGGATTGGTAAGATTTCATTCTAGTTGTGTAGTGGATATTGTTAGGGAATTTTTTGCCAATATTAAAGAAAATTCTATAATTAGGTGGAAAGACCGAGAAAGAATAATCAGTTGGATTTGGGAGTTGAGATTACACTCACACCTAATGATTTTTCACAAGTTTTCAAACTTTCCTGTGCTTCAAACCCAAAATTCTCCTATCCAATTGGGTGCACCCCACCACTATCTATCATTGCTTAGGAGATGTTGTTAGAAGGCCAAGAATGGATTGGGGAGTATAGGAAGCCAATTTCTGTGTTAAATGACAAATAATGGGCTTTACACATGTTCTCTTGCACTAATCTCACTGAACAGAAATGCTGATTGTACTTCATTTCGAGCTCAATTGATATAGGCTATTGGAACGGGAATGACAATTGACTTTCCTTCGTACTTCTGGCACCATATTATGTATACATATGAGCATCCTAGAGCCCTCAATGCATTGCCTTTGGAGGTGCTCTTACAGAAATCTTCAGACTAAAGGGTGCCCAGATCACAAATGACATGCTTTTAGCCCAAGGGTTAAACCCTTTTATATCATCTCATATTCTGAATCTCAGGGTCACACAGCTAGAAGTAATAACTGATGAATGAAGATTGATGAGGAAGAGAGCGGGTCGTATGCTCAAACTGACGAGGACGTGGAACATGAGGTATCTAACGCTGAGTTGGTTTCTTAAATAGGTACATTGGCAGAGAGGATGAGTCATTTGGAGAGCAACTACGAGGATGACCACGAACTCTTACTTCAAATTTAGAGTTCACAATACACTCGGGGTCACCTCTTGCAAAGCACACTAGGTCATCTTCGAGACTCTTCTCATCCACCTTCACACCGATTTCTTGTTTTATTTCTTATATCTTTTTGGATGTTTATACTATTTGTGGGTTTAGCGTTTAAACTTAGAACTCTACTTTGTTCCCCTAAAACTCTGTCATTTAGTAATACTTTTATACGGTACTTGTGCTTATGATTATGCTACTGGTTGCCTTCCTTTATGTTCATAACATATTCTTACATGTTAATTCTTTTTATTTTCTTTTATCTATTTTGTATGTTGTTTTTATTTTAATATTTTCTCATTCTACTATTTATTTCAGGCTTAGCAGTATTATGATGATTTTTTATTCCGTACTTTATAGGGATGACATGTCAGTATGCTCAGAGTGTCCCATTGAGGAATGGTCCAATGATTGTTTTGAAAAAGTAATTCCTTACCCCTTCCTTATTTTTTCCCTTCCATAACCTTATAATCCCTGACCAGTTTCTTGACGGGCAAGGGTGAGACGAGGTTGATTTAGAGATTTTGGTGCATATGGAGTGGGTTGAGGTAGACATATCTATTACTTCGCCTGATGCACCCATTTATGATACTGACACTGAAACCATAGTCTTATCTGATAATTCATCACACTTGGATTATGATGATATGCCTCCTTCAGAAGATATTCTTGATTCGGGTAGTGAGACAGATTAGATTACTGATATTGTTATTGAGGCTGATTTTGGTGATCTGCCTCCATAAGATTTTATATTATCTGATGATGCTATTATTGGTATTAATGGTGCTTTAGCTATGTATGACACTGACGTGAGGTACTTCTTCCCCCTTATTTTCTATTATTTTTAGGTAAATTTCTAGATTTCATTTTTTTATTATTTTTTTTGTCATCATTAGTCGCTTGCACTTTAAGTTGGAGGGTACTGTTTACATATATTTCATGCACTTTCATTTTTCTTCCACTATTGTTCTTGTACGACACACGCATTGAGGACAATGTGTCTCTTAAGTTGATGACGGATGGTTAATAATATATAAACTTCCCTTACATATTAGCAAATGTCTGTGGTAGTAGTCATGAAATTAATAGATAGTTTGATGTTTAATTTTGAAATAAAGAATGAAATTTTAAATTGTGTATAAACTTTTCTTCAGTATTAAAGACTTATCACTTAAGACCACGGAGATAAAGGCGTGTTAAGGATTAGAATTCATGAGATTTAGTTAGTCAAGTATGCTGATTGAGCTTAAATTGTTACATATTATCTATTTAGTTGCACCTTTCCCCAGTACATAATTGATTTAAAATCTATGTTTTTATGCAGAATTCATCCCCACTGCTCCGTTATGGAAGATTTGTTGACTTTTGTTACAGTAACAAACAATTTAAGCTGTGCTAAGGGTACAAAGAAGAAAGTGTGAAGAACAATGAATACATCAGATTGTAATACATCAGTTGATCCATGTCGTGTGAGAAGATAAAGAACTCTCATCTGAATTCAATACAAGAAGGTTAAATCATCAGTTTAGGAGTTCTGGAAGTAGGAAAGTGCATTCAAATATGAAGATGGCTTATTCGAATACTGTTAGTGAATGCTGGAGGGAATTACATATTCGAATAAACTTTTAAAGCATTCGAATGAGGGAGAACATCTCAGTAACAGATTCCACGTGACTGCAACTTTCTGAGGTGACATGGTCCTGAAATGAAGGGGATGGCAAATCTATAATTAAGTGGGGAGTCATTTGAAAAAATGAGGATTTTTTGAGAGGAATGAGTGGAGCAGATAGTGGCAGCTAGCCTCACATATACAAAAAGGGGATACGAATGAAGATAGGGATATACTGAAATACACATTCAGAGAAAAAAGTGGCATTAGAGAGCTGGAGAATTAGTTTTAGAGAGAGAGTTTTTGAGAGGGAGATAGCTTGAAGCTTTTCTATTCCGTTTTCAATTTGGGTTTTCTGAATTTAATTTCTACACTCCATTTTTAAGTGGTGTAACCTAAATTTGATTTGCAAGAAAATTTCATTTTATAGTTTTGAGTGGTTCCATTTCTGATTTCTATATCTATTCTTATTTTTCTTAGAATGATTGGCTAAGTTTTCTTTGGCCAAGGCAAGGACAATGTCTTTTCCAATGATGCTCAAGATGCCGATCTTCATGGGTTTACATTGAGTTCTTTAATTACCAATTCTATGTGTTTCTAATTACTCTAGAAATTGTTGATTCAAGGTCCGATTGACATGGATCTACATATTTTATCAATGAGTTCATAGGGGTTACTTAACTTAGAACTTTCATTGCAAATATCTATGGAAGTTGCTAGACTTAGAAGTTTTATTATCCTTAAGATAGGTTATGCACATCATATGTTTGATCTATGGCTTGATCCAACTGAAACTAATTTCCCATAAATTAGAACAAATAGGATTGGTGATTTATACACTCTTGGCATTTTGAGACTGATTTGGAAAGGCATTGAAATTGCCTTGCCCATCTTTTTAATTTTAGATGTTAGATAAATTTAACTTTCATTAGAAAACTCATATTTCCAAAACATTCAACCATCATCAAATCAGATTTTCATTTTGTTTTGAAATTCATGTGAGCCGTGTTTTCGCAAAATTAAACCATTAGAATCGACCACTCATTTGCTCCTTAGATCCTTGTGGAAATTGACCTAGTATTCACCAATTTATTGTGCTATAACCACATCTTGCACTTGGGGGGAAGTGTGCTTCAATTCACTTACTCAAATCATCTAATCTGAATTTATATTTGTGAGTGAGGTAATTGAGCAACCACAAGCACAATTTTGGTACCGTTGCTGGGGATCTTCGAGAAGCAATGGTGTCTCGAATCTGTGGGTTGCTTGGAAGCAAGACTCACCACCGTCTTCAACACCAGAGCTGCTCACTTTGTTGGGTAACTTTGTCCATTTCTTTTCATTTTTTTTAAGTAGTAGTTATAATATTGTAGAACAGAATTTCTGTACTTTAATTTTTTGGGCTATAGCATTTAAATTTCTGCATTCAAATCTCTTTTACCGCATCTGATATCAAAAATTGCTACACATGATCTCTGAACTGCTGCATTCTGTTAGAGGAGAATTGGACTGAATTTTGTGTAAAATGGTGGGAAAATTTTGAAGTTGGGAGGCTAGGTTGGAGTTGATTTAAATCTAAATTTTCTATGCATGCTGTTAAGGTCTGGTAGAGTTGTGGGAATTAATTTTGAATTGTATGAATTGTATAATCCATCATCACTTGCTAAATTGCTTGAATCCGCATCATCAAACACACCTTTTGAGCATTCAGTTCCACAGATGGACCTAGCTTTACCACCACCACCTGTTTTGCCAAAAGAAAATGTTCAAGGAGAGAATGATCAACATGATCAAAGCATCCTTAGACCTCTCTGAGAAAACCTTCATCCAACTAGGCAAACAACACCATCTTGCTTTGTACTTATAAATGGACATCAGAATTTTAATTTTAAACCTGGTACAATTCAGCTTTTACCTACTTTTCATGGCATGGACTCAGAAAATCCTTATATGTATATGAATGAATTTGAGGATGTTTGTGGAACTTGTATGGATAGGAATACTAATGAGAATATGGTTCTTCTTAAGTTGTTTCCATTCTCACTGAAAGATAAGGTAAAAATATGGTTGAATTCACTTGAGCCTAGATCAATAGGAACTTGGAGAGACATGCAAACAAAATTTCTAAAGAAGTATTTTCCTGTAAATAGGACAGTGATTCTTCAACAACAAATCATGAATTTTGTGTGTAAACCTAATGAAACATTTGCACAAACATGAGAAAGATTTAAAGAATTATTGCAAGCTTGCCCACACCATGCATTTGAGTCTTGGAAGATAGTCAATTTTTTCCATAATGCATTGACTCCTAACTTGAAAATGCTTGTTGCAACAATGTGCAATGGTGAATTTTATGATAAAATAGCTGAAGAAGCTTTGCATTTCTTTGATTCACTTCCTGAAAAATACTAAGCAGTGGAAAGTAGTTTCCCTATTTTTTTCTGAATTTTCTGACAGCTTACATGCAAGAGGCAAATTTCAACTAAGTGAGACAAATGATCTTAGAGTGAGGTTGGCTTCACTCTCAAAGAAGGTTAGGCCATTGGAGCAAAAGAAGCAACAAATGAAGGAAGTTGAAGTGGGCTATGCAATGTGTAAAACCTGAGATCATATAACGGATGATTGTCCCACACTTCCAGCTTTCAAGGAAGTTTTTTATGGCCAAACAAATCCTAACACAGCTGCCAAACCTTTCATTCCAAATCAAGGAGTAAATACCTATGGCCAAAGGAACAATCCCTATCCAAATACTTACAATCATGGGTACAGAAACCATCTCAACCTTTCTTGGAAAGCTGAGGCACAAAACCAGCAATATCAGCCCCAACAACCTTTGCCACCTCGGTCTTTTCCTTCTCAACCATTTCAGCCACCGCCTAATCCTAATTCTTATCAACCTCCATAAAAGTAACCAATTGAAGACACCTTTCATCAGTGCAAGGATAGATTGGAATGAACAATCAAGTTTCCAAGTTCCAAGAGCAAACAAACAGAGCAATGGAGGATATCTGAAGCCAATTGTCATAGCTCACACAAGCTCTAACCATTAGAAAATAAAAAAAACTTCCATCTCAGCCAAAGTCAAATCCTATTGGTCAAGTACATCTCAGTGAATTATCATCCTCTGGTGTTCATGACAATTTAGAACATGTACAGGCTGTGTCAACTTTAAGAAGTGGTAAATAAATGGTGAAACCAGATTATGTACTACTTAAGGAAGACAATGAAAATGAGATGAGGGAAAATGAAAAAGAGTTTGGGAGCAATAAGCTAGAGAACAGAGAGTTAGCTGAAAAATAGCAAGAAATATAGCAAAATGAAAAGCAAGTTAGGGACAGCAACTAGATTGCAGTAGAAAATTTGAGAAAAAACAGAACCAGAGCAGTGAAGAGCAGCCAATTCAAATACAGCAGATGGAGCATTCGAATACCAGCAAGCAAGAAACTAGAATTTCAACAGAAGAGCAGGTAACTACTGAAAATAAAAATAAGTTTTCTGGAAATAAAACCAAAGTTTTTGGTGAAAATCAGTTTGAAAATGGAGAAAAATATTCTGCAAATGAAAGAATTTCAAAAGAAACCAAGATGGACATATTTGAATTTGTTCCAAAACTTCCTTTTCCTCAAAGGTTGAATAAAAGCAAAAAAGAGAATTTGAATTCTAATATTTATGAAGTTTTCAAATAGATCAAAATCAATATTCCTTTACTTAATGCCATTAAACAAAATCCATCTTGTGGAAAATTTTTGAGAGACTTGTGCACTGTGAAAAGGAAAATGAATGTCAAAGAAAAAGCATTTTTAACTGAACAAGTGAGCTCTTTCTTGCAATTTAAAACTCCACTTGCACAATTGGGGACCAAAGGGTAGATCAAGCTTTGTTGGACTTGGGTGCAAGTGCCAATCTCTTACCATTTACTATTTACCAACAACTTTGGTTGGGGGAACTTAGACCCACTAGAGTGACATTATAGCTAGCTGATAGGTCTGTCAAAATCCCTAGAGGTATTGTTGAGGATATTTAATTCAAGTGGGACATTTTGTTTTTCCCATGGACTTTCTAGTGCTGGACACTTAACCTATTCAAGGGTCACAACCAGCTATCCCTCTCATCCTAGGGAGACCATTTTTAGCCACTTGAAATGCCTTGATCAATTGTAGAACCGAGTCATTAAATTCTCTTTTGGAAGTATGACAACTGAGAAAAACATCTTCAAAGTGACCAAACAGCCTAGTGATTATAAAGAGTCAGTGGAAGTTGATTTGATTCAAGAGCACTTTGATAGGGAGTTTTTGGTTGACCCATTGGAGGGAGCTCTAGGGAATAGTGAACAAGTTGAGTTTCTTGATGATTGTGAATTAGAGAGCTTTGGCAAAAGAAGTTTTGAAGAGAATTCAGATTCTGTTATGTCATTGAACAAATGGAGACTTGGTTTTGAACCTTTAGAGTTACCAACAGTTAAGTCTCAGCCATCTCTTGAAAAGCCACCCATACCTGAAAGAAAACCTCTACCTAATGACTTGAAATATGTGTTTTCGGGTGAGGGAGAGTCTTATCCAGCTGTTATTTCCTCTCAGCTGAGTTTGGATCAAGAAAATCAACTTGTTGAGGTCTTGAAAAAACATAAAAGACCCTTGAGCTGGACCATAGCAGACCTGCAAAGAATCAGCCCATTGATATGCACTCATAGGAAATGCTTGAAGAAAAATGTATGCCCTAGATCTGGGATGCCTAATGCAATGATAAGTGATCGGGGGACACATTTTTGCAATAGACATATGGGGTTTTTGATGAAAAAATATGGGGTAGTGAACAAAGTAGGAACATCTCATCACCCCCAAACTAGTGGACAAGCCGAGCTTGCCAATAGGGAGATTAAGAGGGTCATTGAAAAGACTGTGAATCCAAATAGAAAAGATCGGTCTTTGAAGTTAGTGGATGCACTTTGGGCTTATAGGACTACATATAAAACCATCTTAAGCATGTCTCTCTCTAGGATGGTGTATGGAAAAGCTTGCCATCTACCCGTGAAGTTGGAGCATAAGGCCTATTGGGCAGTGAATCACTTCAATGAGAATATTAAATAAATCAGGCCTCCAAAGAAAATTGTAACTTAGTGAGCTGGAGAAAATCAAGAATGATCCTTATGAGAACGCCAAGATCTCTAAGGATAGAGTGAAAAAGTTACATGATGCACACATCAAAAAGAAAGAACTATTCGTGGGCAAAAAGTCTTTTTGTATGACTCTAGACTGCACTTATTTTTAGGAAAATTGAGGTCTACGTGGAGTGGTCCTTATATGATTAAGAACATAATTGAGTTTGGGGCTGTTGACATAGAAAATCCTAATGGGCAAAGACTTAAGGAATATCATGAGAATTTGGTGGCTGAAATTGAGAGTTGGGATCTTGAGGATCCCCCGGATTATGGTTAAGAGGTGAGAAAAATTCTGTTACATGTACCATAGTAGGATAGTTTTTCTTAAGTTCATTTAATTCTTTTCTTTTCTTTTCTGATTTTTGTCAAAAAGAAAAAATTTCAATTTGGAACATTTAGTTTCAACATTCATTCAAGCAAACAGTGACCATTCAAACAATGAAGAATTTCTTCGATCTGTAATGCAGCCCGAATCAAATCTGGTTTGAACAGCTTTGTTCACAATTGCAGCCACAACAGTTTACTTACAGTGGTAGAATTCTTTTGGTAAGGTTCACAAAGTATGAGCTTCCTCCAGCCCAATTTTTAATTTCTGTTCTTTGTCCTTGTTATCATCTTCTGTTGGAAGTAAACAAGTTGGGGGGGGAATTGCTGAAAGTACTCTGAGTTCAGCTCAAAAGCATTGAATCAAGTATGTTTACTTAAGCTCATCAGGTACTCCTTCTCCCTCAGACCTTCATTTCTTGCTTTTGTTTTACATTGAGGACAATGCTTACTTTTAGTCGGGGGGACAATAGCAAGAAATTGCTTGTGATCCTATTTGATTGCCACTAGTTGAGTTGAAATGATTTAATGTGGTTAGAATTGCCAGAGTGATTTTCTGAATTACCTTGTGAATGAGATTGTTTGGTTTGGCTTGCAAATTGGTTAAATTGTTTTCTAAGATTTATAAAATTTTTTGTGATTATTATTTTTATTGCATTTTTTTCGGATTAGGTGTTTTTAGAAATAAATTTAGGGTTAAAAAAAAAAAGAGTTCACAAACATGGCTTAAGATTTGTTTTAAGAGCTACCACAGATTTTGGTCTGTGAGATACTGAGGTATAGAGTTACTAATGCATTACATTCGAATATAGAAGTTGGGTATTCGGATATGTCTAAATTGGTCCTGATATAAAGGCTGGTTTAGCAACCCACCCAAGAACTGCTGAATGGGTTATATGAACCTGCTTCTCCATAAGATTTTGGAGTTGCACAATGAAAAAGAAAAAGAGGAGAAAAGTGAATCATTGGAGTGAACCCTGTTTTGAGACACAGACTAAAAGCTATGTTTAGGATCTTAGAAAAAATCTTAAGCCTTGTTTTGTTGACAGTAGGATAAGTCTTTTGTTTTTAACTTTTGTTTAGTTTTTTATGATGATGATCAGAATTCTTTTGCTAAAAATGACGATGAAATTGCTAGAATTTGGTTGAAAGTTAAACTTCATCATTTGAACTAGTTTGAAAAATGACCTGTTAATAGTTTTGGACTTGGTATCATGTGCATAAATTCGATTAAGCTGAGTTTACATATTGAAATTTCAAGATTTGTTTTACTTGCCTTATGTTTTTAAAGCTGAATGGTTTAGTGAATGAATAATGTTTTGAATTATCTGTTCAACATTTGTCTTGATGAATGAATTTATGAATGAACATTGCATTTTATGGATTTCCAGCTGTAGTGGAGACTTATACCTGAAGTGAGTTTTGAGCCTCTAGTTCTTTGTTCATGAGAGACTTACAATTACTCTAGAAGCTTTTTAATAGCTTAAAATTTTCTTCATTTCAGTTTGTTCAATAACTCCAATTACAATACTTTGTTTTTAGGTGTATGTGAAGTGATAGAGGAATTGAACTGAACTCTTGGGTCTTTGCTTTTATGGTTGAGCAGAATGAAACCATGGAAATGATATAAGGCCATTTTTCTTAACATTTGCACCTATAATCCCTTTGTTTAATAAACGTCACCCTTGCAGCCCATTTCGAGCCTTACTAGAGCATTCATCTTTCTTTATTTCTTACCACATTATTTCCTTAACCACAATGAATGCTCTTTAGCCTTCTAGACATGTTTTGAGTTACACTGAAAGTAGGCTAAAAAAAAATAGTGAAATTTTGAGGCGAGAAGAAAAGAGATGTGGGGAAGAAAAAGATACTTGAAAACTCTATTCTCCAAAAAAAAAAAAAAAAAAAAAAAAAATTTACTAGTATTCTCAAGTAGAAATTCTTAGAAGCATAGTTTCAGATAAAACAAAAACGAATAGGAAAAAGGAAAAAAGGGTGTAATTCGGTTGGGATGTTGAAAGATAGTCAGAGGTTTATTTTACTGGTTCAAAACATTTTTGAACTCCTTATCCCTCCTTTAAGTCACCATATTATACCTAATGACCCCATTACAACCCAAGGAAAGTTCTAATTGATTCATGGGAGAATTTCCATTCAATTGTGAAACCTGGGAATCGGGAAAGTTTAGTGAAATTCTGAGGTAACTTTACTATGCTTTTCTTTCATGGAGTTATGCCAAGTCATTTCTTTTATTGAATAAATCGCTCTTGACTTGTGGATGCCACCTTCTAGAATTTGATTTGTGTTTACTCTTTTAAAAATAAGCATCTTGAGTGAAACCTTGTGTGCTCTATTTTCTTGTGAGAGTAATCTAAGGTGAGAATTGAAGTCGAAACTTGGGAAAGAAATAGAATGCAAAGTTTAGAATTAAATAAAGTTCAAAAGGTCTAGGTTGAGTAGAAAAATTTACAAGCTCTTATTCTTTTACAACTACTTCACACACTTGGCAAGTTTCATATCTCTTACAAAATTTCAAATTGTAAACCTTGCTTATGAAAACTTTTGTTCATGATACTGATTGATTTGCTAGAGCTATTAAAATGTTATTCAATTGGAAATTTAAGTTGATGTTCATGGGTATCATCACTGCAACCCCTCACGAGACTACACTCGTCCACCAGGGGAACCTAGGGGTTGAAAAGGCTAGCTATACAGGCTAAGTATAGTTGTGTTTTCCTACGAAAATGGATTCCCTCTGTCTTTTCAAAAGTAAAAAAATAAAACTCTGGTTTTGTCTTCAATAAAATATCATTGTGACACCATCTTTTTAAATCATTACTAGGGACTAGTAATGTGTTAGTTAGGGGGTGTGATTGAGCTTAAATTGTTGTATATTATCTATTTAATTTCACCTTTCCCCAGCACATAATTGATTTAAAATCTATGTTTTTGTGCAGGATTCTTCCCCATTGCTCAGTTATACAACAATTGTTGACTTTTGTTATAATAACAAGCAATTTAAGCTATCCTAAGGGTACAAAGAAAGCGTGAAGAACAATGAATACATCAGATTGTAATACATCAGTTGATCCATTTCATGTGAGAAGATAAAGAACTCTCATCTGAATTCAATACAAGAAGGTTAAATCATCAGTTTAGGAGTTCTGGAAACAGGAAAGTCCATTCAAATATGAAGGTGGCTTATTAGAATACTGTTGGTGAATGCTGGAGGGAATTTCATATTCGAATACACTTTCAAAGCATTTGAATGAGGGAGAACATCTCAGTGACAGATTCCATGTGACTACAACTTTCTCAAGTGACGTGGTCCTAAAATGAAGGGATGGCAAATCTGTAATTAAGGGGGGAACCATTTAACAAAATGGGGATTTTCTAGAAGGAATGAGTGGAGCAGATAGTGGTAGCTAACCTCACATATACAAAAGGGGGATACGAATGAAGATAAGGATATACTGAAAATACACATTCAGAGAAAAACGCAACATTAGAGAGCTAGAGAATTAGTTTTAGAGAGAGAGTTTTTGAGAGGGAGATAGCTTGAAGCTTTTCTATTCCGTTTTCAATTTGGGTTTTCTGATTTTAATTTCTACACTCCATTTCTAAGTGCTGTAACCTAACTTTGATTTGCAAGAAAATTTCATTTTTCAGTTTTGAGTGGTTCCATTTCTGATTTCTAACTCTGTTCTTATTTTTCTTAGAATGATTGGCTAAGTTTTCTTGGGCCAAGGCAAGGACAATGTCCTTTCCAATGATGCTCAAGATGCCGATCTTCATGGGTTTACATTAAGTTCTTTAATTACCAATTCTATTTGTTTCTAATTACTCTAGAAATCGTTGATTCAAGGTCAGATTGACATGGATCTATATATTTTATCGATGAGTTCATAGGGTTACTTAACTTAGAACTTTCATTACAAATATGTATGGAAGTTGCTAGACTTAGAACTTCTATTGTCCTTAAGATAGGTTATGCACATCATATGTTCGATCTATGGCTTGATTCAATTGAAATTAATTTCCCATAAATTCGAACAAATAGGATTTGTGATTTATACACTCTTAGCATTTTGAGACTGATTTGGAAAGGCATTGAAATTGCCTTGCCAATCTTTTTAATTTCAGATGTTAGATAAATTTAACTTTCATTACAAAAGTCATATTTCCAAAACGTTCAACCATCATCAAATGAGATTTTCATTTTGTTTTGAAATTCATGTGAGCCATGTTTTCACCAAATTAAACCATTAGAATCGACCACTCATTTGCTCCTTAGATCCCTATGGAAATCGACCTGGTACTCACCAATTTATTATGCTATAACCCCACCTTGCACTTGGGGGAAGTTTGCTTCAATTCACTTACTCAAATCACCTAATTTGAATTTATATTAGTGGGTGAGGTAATTGAGCAAGCACAAGCACATGCCAAGACGTAGGTGGAGACTTAACACCCTATATTTTGTGAGCTTTTGCGCCTGATCTTTAAGGGTTTTATACTTAATGTTCTATATCATTTCTTGAATAGCTTCACCACATTACTTTGCTTTGGTACATGTAAGGATCATTGCTTCTGACAAAGTGTTGTGAACCTAGAAAGTAATGTTAGGCCATCTTTTTTCCATTTGGAAGCCTGCGACTTTTCTTTAATTACGTTACCTTTAGAGCTACTTTGGATTCTTTTAAAAAATGAAAAACAAAAAAAAAAAAGAAAATTATATAATATGTAAAGTTTCTTATTTTAGCCATAATTATAACCCCTTAGCCTTAGATATATATAGGTGAACGAACCCTTGCATATCATGGGATACTTCTGTAAAATTGGTAACAAGATGTATAAAGGGGTGAGCTCGTAATTGGATATGCGATATAGCAGTTCATGTGTTCATTATTATCAGTCCCATGAAGGAAAAAAAATGATAATATTCAAAGACTTGAAAGGAGAAAAACCGTGGAGTACTTCATTGCACTGTCATTATAATCCCTCGACATGCACTTTGATTTTCCCTATCCTTTATTTTTCTAACCAATAAATCCACCTATGTTTGGGTATCCTTGACATAGCTGGTCCCAAGTCTGAACAAAGGAGAAAGATTATGCATTAGGTAGTTGATAGCCACCACAATACCACAATACTTAGTTGGATTTATTCGTGGTTTTGGGACCTAATGAAATTTCTTGGGGGCATCCCCTGCTTAACGACACGTTGTATGGTCTAAGTGCATAAATAAATGAGCAAGGACCGTTGCATCGGCACCTGGGTGTAGTATGAAATAAGCAAGGGTCCTTATACTTTCTTGGATGAGTCAAGGGATAAGGAAACTAGTCTAAAATAGAAGGCTGAGATTAGGTACTTAGAACATTGGGAGCCTAACTGGGAAACTTATGGAAGTGGTGGATTACAATGGAAAAGAGACGTATTGTAATTGCTTGCTTGCAAGAAACAAAGTGGGTAAGATAAGAAGATAAAGATATTAAGCGGACTGTGTATAAGTTATGGCATACGAGACTTAATTGATCGATGAATGGGGTCGGCATAATGGTAAACAAGGACCTAAAACAAGATATAGCTAATGTACAACACTATAGAGATAGGATTGTTGCAATTATGTTAGTGTTAGGAAAAGAATAATGAACATAATTAGTGCTACTGCCCCGCAGGTGGCATTAGGATATGGACATAAAGAGAAATTTTGGGAAGACTTAGAAGGAGTGCTACTGGAGATATCCTAAGGAAAGATGGTTTTCATAGGAGGAGATTTGAACAGTCATGTAGGACATGACGTAGATGAATACATAGGAGTATATGGGGGCTATGGATACAGTAATAGAAATGAAGAAGGGAAGGATATTTTAGAGTTTGCAGTAGCTTATGACTAATGGTGACGAATACCATTTTTAGGAAGAGAGAGGAACATTTGGTGACTTATAAGAATGGCTCCTCAAAGACACAGATTAACTTCTTTTTAACTAGGAAAAGAGACCACTTAGCTTATAAAGATTACAAGGTTATACTGGGGGAGAGCTTGACTTCCTAACATAGGATGTTGATCATAGATGTGTAGCTCCAAAGGTGGACTAGAAAAAAGAAGTCGTATAGATGCTCAAAGACTAAATAATGGAACCTAAAAGGTGATAAGCAATTAGCATTAAGGGAAAGAGTACTAGAGGAAGACATTTGAGGGGGTAAATGAGAGTGCAAATAATATGTGGGATAAGGTAACAAAGTGTATTAGGAGGGTAGGGACAGAAGTCTTACGAGAATCCAAAGGGGATGCTCCTGCACAGAAAGAGACATGGTGGTGGAGTGAGGTTATCCAAGATAAGATAAGAATTAAAAAAGAGTGTTTTAAATCTTGGCAAGAGGATCGAAATGAAGCGAACTTAGAGAGCTATAAAGAAGCAAAAATAAAAACCAAAAAGGTAGTTAGTAAGGCCAAGGCCAAGGCATATGAGGAGCTATATAGATGACTTGACACTAAGGAAGGCGAAAGAGAGATATTCAAGCTTGCTAAAGCCAGAGATAGGTGGACTAAAGACTTAAACCAAGTTAAATGTATTAAGAATGAGGATGAAAAAATGTTAGTAAAGGAAGAGGAGATAAAGGTGCGTTAGAAGAGCTACTTCTACAAGTTATTTAATAAAAGCAGTTGTAGTGACATATAATTGAGGCCGCTTACCACTTTTAGGGGAGAATTGAATCATATATTCTATAGGAGAATTAGTGGGGAGGAAGTAAAAGAAGTACTGAAAAGGAAGAAAAATGGAAAAGTTGTTGGGCCAGATGGTATCCCTATTGAGGTTTGGAGGTGTTTGGAGGAAGATGGCATAAGTTGGTTGACAACGCTTTTTAATGTAATGCTAAAGAGCAAGACGATGCCTGATGCATAAAGGAAAAGTATCCTTATACCCATATACAAGAACAAAAGAGATATCTAGAATTGTACAAACTTCTACAGGGTTATATTGATGAGCCATACGATGAATTTATGAGAGAGAGTTATTGAGAGAAGACTAAGAAGGACAATAAGTGCTTCAGAGAATCAATTTGGTTTCATGCCTGGGAGATCAACCATGGAGGTTATCTTTCTTCTGAGGAGGTTAATGGAATAGTATAGAGAAGGTCAAAAGGATTTACACCTGTGTTCATTGATTTGGAGAAGGCCTATGACCGGGTTCCTAGGGAAATTCTATGAAGGGTATTGGAAAAGAAAGAAGTATGTGTTGCATATATTTAGGCGATAAGCCATGTATGATAGAGCCATGACATCTATACAGATGACTTGTGGAGAGTGATTAATCACATAAAATGGTAGAGTATATATGTCTAAATATGATTGATCAATGCTTTAATAGAGTAAATGAAGATACTTCCCTCACTTATATTGAACATTTGTTATTTCAAGTGAGTTGAAACATAAATGGAAGAAAGTGGTGCAAAAAGGAAGAAAAATATTAAGTGAAGCACTACCTTTCGAAGGCCCCTTCGAAGGGTACTCCATTCGGTAGCACTACCCTTCGAAGGCCCCTTCAAAGGGTGCTCCATTCGAAGGCCCTTCACACGACAGAAGGTGATGAAGAAAAGAAAAGGAAAAACAAGCCAAGTGTGAGCATATCCTTCGAAGGGTCCCTCATTCGAAGCCCCATTCGCATGATAGAAGAGGAGTAATCCAAGAAAGCTGAAAAAAAAATTTTAAGTCTAAGGCTACCCTTCGAAGGCAGCTTTGAAGGGTTTGTGAAGTTTTACACCAGAATTCTTCCAAAGACTGTTTAAGAAGCTAGAGGGTTTTTTTTATTTCTTCTTTTTTATTTGAGCTTTCAAAACGCCTAAAGAAGACTTTAATACAGCTTTTATTAGTTTTTATTTATTTATTTAATCATTATAATTATGAGGAGTTTTGTTTAGATAATAAATAGGAGATCACCTCTAGGGTTTCTCAAGGGTAGGCAGATAGTTAGAGCAGTTTAGGTTAGGTTTGAGAGAGTTTCTTTTCCTTCTCCAAAGGAGAGCTTTCTCTCTAGATTTTTTGTTCACGTAAGTATTGTAGTTTTATTTTTTTATTTCTTTTCCAGAATTTTTGTAAGAGTTTCATTTTAATTTTTGAGCTTTGTTTTCTTTTGATTATGGTGAGCTTTTATTTTCTACCTGTTTAGGTAATTTTTTTCATCCTTATTCTAATTCATAAAGTATTATAATTAGGTTTTGATTTTTAATTTTTCCAATCATGTGCTTGAGTTCAACATTTTTATGAAAAAATCAAATAGAAAATTTTCCTCGCTAATTTTCTAATTTTTGAAATCGTAAGTTCAGAGTTATGAACCTGCTTTCGTATGTTCTGGTTTTAAGCCTCGCATACGGAATACTCAATCCGATGGCATGACTTACCAAATTTAATACTGAATAAATAAAATCGAGAAGAAAATTTCCATCTTTCATATTCTAATCGAAAAATCTTCCGACCAATTTGTATCGAGTTGTTTATTGGTTGAGTTATAAAACTGGAAAAATTAGAGGCAAACGAAAACTATAATATGAATTGAATTAGGATAAGGTGTATTTTTTTTAGATATTAATTATCAAAAATCTTTTATAAAAAAAATCAATGAAAAATGTTTTCTTTTGTTTTAAAATTCTTTGTGGTGTAAATTTATTTTCGAAATGGTTTTTTCTAAATCTATCGCCGAAGCCTTACGCTCCCTGTGAGACGACCCCGACTTATCTGGATTAACTAGCTACAACTGATCCCTGCACTTGGGGTAAGCAAGCAAATTTTGGCGCCGTTGCCGGGAGCCTAACGAGCAGCGGTGATAGTTTTGGAGTCGAACTGAAAATGGAATTTACACCACCACCATCTTCAACAACGGAGGCCTACGCACTTGCTCGGTAACTTCATTCCGCCTTTCTTCTTTTTCTTTTATTTTTAATATTCATTTTTTTGTTTTAATCAGAGACATGGATATGGGTGATTTTAGGCATGGAATCTTTGACACCTATAATTATATAAGTTATCTAGGAGATCTTTGTGGTCATGATTTTTCCCTAGAGACTTACTATTTGCTCCCCCAATTTTATGGGCACGAGAGTGAGGACCCACGTCTTCCCCTCGATAAGTTTGAGGAGGTGTGTGCTATTCGTACCAATTTTAGTATGGATGAACACTTATTGTTTTTATTTTTCCTTTATCTTTACAACGCATAGCCAGAGAATGGTGTTATGCCCTTGGTGAGTCAGCACATACTTGGGAAGAGTTATTTTGTCCTTTTGTTGAAACATTTCTCCCTCATTTTCTAAATTTCACAATTTTTCAGCTTCAATTAGAAAATTTTTCTCAATTGGAATTTGAAGTGTTTTACAAATATTGGGAGAGATTTCATGAACTTTTAAAAACCTTCCCTAATCATGGATATGATTCATGGAACATTCTAAATTTTTTCTACGAGGGTTTATCTATTAGGATGCACCATGTATTAGAGAACTTGGTTGGGGGAGATTTTTTTAATCTTCCCCTAGATGAGGCATGGCACATTCTTGAGGCTCATTATGAACAATCAAAAACAAAGGGAAAAACAAAACCAAATGTTGAGTCTAGCATTTATGATAGCCACACCAACTTTGTCCTGCATGACTTTCCTTCATCTGAGTATGATTTTAAACATATTGGAAGTGTATGCGAGGAGCCCATTAACATTGATTTTGCATGTTCTTACACTTCACCACCGTTTGAGGACTCGTCTGATGAGTCCCTTGCCTTTAGGTCACTTGCACATAAGCATGACCCACACATAGATACCTTCGGCCTCGAGTGGGAAGATAGTGAGCCTATTACTTCACTTCATACTGACTCTCACATTTATGAGAATTCATTTTCACCATTAGAGAGTCCGAAGGACATGCTGTTTATCCCTACCATCGAGTTTAATGCTCACCCTACCCTGACCACCCCGGGCATAATTGAAAGTCTTCTGACTCCATTTGAGCACACTCATGACACAAGGCCCGAGGAGCATACTATTGAGCCGATTGACACTAGTTCACTCACTCAACCATTTGAGGTTACGAGTGGTGCACACCTCTCACCTCTTGACTTAGCCTCACACAAGAGTCCTATTCAGGGGATAGTGAGTGAATTTCATGAGATCGACCATCATTGGAGAGAGGTGGTAGACACGAAAGGAGCTTACATTGATTTTTTTTGGTATTGAGAGACTGCTAGAACCTACTATGTCCATTTTTGATCCATTCACCAGGCCATTTCCAGGGTTGTTTGAATCCCATAAGGCCATTCTTCCATCGAGTTGTTCTCCACTCGAGGGGGATCCACCCTCAACTCTTTGTGAGCCCAAGGAAAATATTTTATTTTTCAATCCATATGTGGATGCTTAGGATAGATTAGGAGTTGGATGATTCATCCTTTTCGTTTCCTTTGTAAACAATAGATTAGATTTTTATTTTCTTTATTTTCTATTTTTTTTTTGCTTTATTTGTATATTCTAATCTTTCTTCTCTTGTATAGTTTTTTTTTATTTTTTGTACAGTTTTAATTTTAGTGGAATAAAGAGCTTGAGGTTATTCTTCTATCTCTTCTGCTTAGTCTTGTACTTCACTTCTACACTTAATTTCTTATTGTTGGGAGTGTTGTAGAAACTAGGTTAGGGGGTGATTTGGTTTACTTTTTAAGTGGTTCAAAAGAGAAAAAGAAAAAAAAAATAATGGGTGCTTGCTTGGTTTCATTTGTGCTTTGATGTTATGTAA
>QLOD02000033.1:21024289-21052497 GCA_003260245.2 Sideroxylon spinosum | reverse complement strand
TTTGTAATGAAAGTTCTAAGTTAAGTAACCCCTATGAACTCATTGATAAAATATGTAAATCCATGTCAATCGGACCTAGAATCAATGATTCCAAGAGTAATTAAATACGAATAGAATTGGTAATCAAAGAACTCAAAGTAAACCCATGAAGATCGGCATCTTGAGAAACATTGGAAAGGACATTATCCTTGCCTTAGCCCAAGAAAACTTAGCCAATCATTTTTAGAAAATTAAGAATGAAGATGAAAATATGAGATAGAAACATTCAAATCTGAAAATAGGAATTACTTACGAATTGGAATCTAGTTACAATTTTATGAAATTGAAGAATAGAAATGAAAATCTAAAAACAAATAAATGTAATAGTAGTCTTCACTCCCTCTCCCCACAGCAATAAAAGAAATTCTAATCCCTACAAAACTCTCTCTACTCCCCCTTGTGTGTGTCTTCCCCACGATTGTATATATTGTCTCCTCCCTCTTCCAGTAAATTTTCTATTCTGTTAGGCAACTCCCTGCTCAATTACAAATTTGCCCTTCCTTGATTCCAGGTTCGTGTCACCTGCAGAAACTACCGTCACGTGGAATCTGTTGCTGAGATATATTCCCCCATTCGGATGCTCTGAAGCTGTATTCAAATACGCAGTTCCCTCCAGTGCTCACCAACAGTATTTGAATGGGCCATCTTCATATTCGAATGCACTTCTTGCTTCCAGATCTCCCAGACTTATGATTTAATCTTCTTGTATTGAATTCAGCTGAAAGTTCTTTATCTTCTCTCATGGCATTAATCAACTGATGTCTTGCACTTTGATGTATTTAGTATTCTCTATGCTCTTTTCCTTGGTATCCTCAACACAGCTCAAATTGCTTTTCATTGTGACGAAAATAAGCATAAGTTCCATATTTGAGTTGTGGGGATGAACTCTGCACAAAACACATATTTTATATCATTTATACATTGTGGAAAGATGTAATTAACAGTTAAATGTATAACAATTTAAGTCCAATCAGTCACTAAGCAACCCATAGGAAAAGAGGAGGACATAAGAGAGGTGGATTTGGTTCAGACAATTACAGAGGAGTATTTTGAGAGGGAGTTCATTGGAGATCCCTTGGAAAAAGCATTGACATTGGGAGATGGAAAGGATTACAATGATGAGGTTGATGATGAGGATGTTTTAGAAGTGTTGAGTTGGTTAGATAGAGCACCCATCATGTCTATAGAGCAGTCTAATCAATCTTCAGATAATTTTACCCCAACCATAGTCAAACCTGAAGTTTCCATTGTCAAGCCACCCAAGCCTCACAGGAAACCACTTCCTAGTGAGCTTAAGTATGTATTTTTAGGAGAACAAGAGTCATACCCAGTGGTCATATCTTCCAAGCTCACTAGAGACCAAGAAGATAAGACAATTGAGGTGTTAAAAGGACACAAAAAAGCTTTAGGTTGGACAATTGTAGACCTTCATGGGATTAGCCCACTCATTTTGCACACACTCCATCTACCTAGAAGAGGGGGCTAAACTGGTGAGACAACCTCAGAGGAGGTTAAATCTTAACATGAAGGAGGTAGTAAAGGGTGAAGTCCTAAAACTCCTAGATGCCGGGATCATATATCCCATTTCTGATTCTCAATAGGTGAGTCCTACCTAGGTTGTTCCAAAGAAGTCCGGAGTTATGGTTGTTAAGAATGATAGCAATGAACTAGTACCCACTAGGATTCAGACAGGGTGGCGCATGTGCATTGACTCCATGAAGTTGAATGCCATAACTAGGAAGGACCATTTTCCCTTGCCTTTCATTGACCAAGTCTTAGAGAGGGTAGCAGAATAACCATTCTATTGCTTTCTCGATGGGTATTCTGGCTACAACCAAATCAAGATAGCTCTTAAGGATCAAGAAAAGACAACATTCAAATGCTTTTTCAGTACATTTGCCTACCGGCGTATGCCTTTTGGTTTGTGCAATGCACCAGCCACATTTCAAAGGTGCATGATGAGTCCTTTTAGTGACTTCGTGGAAAAGTTTCTGGAGGTCTTCATGGATGATTTCACAGTGTACAGGAGTGATTTTGAGGTGTGTCTGAGGAATCTGGAGAAAGTGTTAACTCGATGTGAAGAGAAGAATCTAGTGTTGAATTAGGAGAAATGTCACTTTATGGTGACATAAGGTATTGTCCTAGGCCATGTCATTTCCTCTAGGGGTATTGAAGTAGATAAGGCTAAGGTAGAAATCATTCAAAAGCTTCCAACCCCTAGGTGTGTGAAAGATGTGAGATCATTTCTTGGCCATGCAGGGTTCTGTAGAAGGTTCATTGCTTCTTTTAGTGCTATAGCTCGACCATTGTGTAACCTTTTAGCACATGATGTACCTTTTGATTGGAGCCCTGAGTGTCAGGTTGTGTTTGATAAGTTGAAGGGTTTACTCACTTCAGCCCCTATCATTCTGACACCTGACTGGACATTACCTTTTGAGTTGACGTGTGATGCCAGTGACTATGCCATTGGTGCAATCTTAGGCTAAAAAAAGGATAACAGACCCTATGTACTATACTATGCCAGTAAATCCCTTAGTAACTCCCAAAAGAATTACACCACAATTGAGAAGGAGTTATTGGCGACAGTGTATGCGTTAGATAAGTTTAGGTCTTACTTGATTGGCTTACATATCATAGTCTACACTGATCATACTACCCTTAAATACCTTCTCACCAAACAAGACTCGAAGCCTACGCTGATTAGATGGATTCTACTACTTCAGGAGTTTGATTTAGAGATAAGGGATAAAAAGGGGGTAGAGAATGTGGCGGCAGATCATCTTTCTAGACTTCCTCAACAGGACTTAACGACCTATAACCCTCCCATTAATGAGACCTTTCCAGAAGAGAAGTTGTTTCTTGTGTCACGCTATTGTGTCTTCTCAGGTTCCTTGGTATGCTGACATAGCTAACTACTTAGCTTCGGGAGTGACACCTTCGTATTGGACTACTTTGGATAGGAAGAAAATTTTTTATAAATCTCAAGTTCTTTTTCTGGGATGAGCCTTATCTTTTCAAGTATTGTGCAGACCAAGTCATTAAGAGGTGTATTCTTGATAGTGAGTTTCAGAATGTAATGCATTTTTGTCATATCTTGGCATGTTGTGGTTACTTTTCAGCCAAAAATACTATGGCCAAGATTTTACAATGTGGGTTGTACTGGCCCACCATGTTTAGGGATGTTCAAGCTTTTTGCATTGCTTGTGATAGATGTCAACGACTTGGAGGCCTGACTAAGAAGAATATGATGCTTTTGCACCCCATATATGTCCTGGACATCTTTGACTATCGGGGGATGGACTTTATGGGTCCATTTTTAAACTCATATGGCTATGAGTACATTCTATTGGCCGTGGATTATGTGTCCAAATGGGTAGAAGCTATTCCCACTAGAACTAATGATCATCGAGTGGTGATTAGGTTTTTGAAGGAAAATGTGTTTTCTCGATTTGGCATGTCGAGAGCTATGATCAGTGATAGAGAAACACATTATTGCAATAGACCCGTGGAATTGTTAATAAAGAAATACGAGGTAGTTCACAAAGTGGGGACAGCCTATCATCCCCAAACTAGTGGTCAAGCCGAATTAGCCAATAGGGAGATAAAGAGAATAATTGAAAGAACAGTAAACCCAAATAGGAAGGACTAGTCTTTGAGGCTAACTGATGCTCTTTAGGCATATAGAATAGCATACAAGACCATTTTGGGCATGTCTCCTTATAGGTTAGCTTATGGAAAGGCTTGTCACTTGCCTGTGGAGATGGAGCACAAGGCATACTGGGCCATCACACACTTCAATGAGAACATAGATGAGTCAGGCATTCAAAGGAAATTAGAATTGAATGAATTGGAGGAAATTAGGCATAATGCTTATGAGAATTCAAAGGCCTCCAAGATCACCATGAAAAGGTTGCATGATTTGAAAATTTTTGAAAAACAATTGTATGTTGGACAAAAGGTTCTCTTGTATGATTCGAAGTTACATCTTTTCCTTGGGAAGTTAAAGTCAAGGTGGGTTGGACCCTACATCATTAAGTCCATGACAGAATTTGGAGCTTGTGATATTGAAAATCCTTTGGATGGACAGAAATTGCAAGTGAATGGCCATAGGTTGAAACCTTGCCTTGAAAATTTTGTGGCTGAGGTGGAATCTTGGGAGTTGGAGGACCCACCTCCATTTGAATAATTTTTTTTCTTTATTTTATCATCAAATAACAGTAGATTAGGAGTAGTGTTTAGGTTTGCATTTGTCTTTTCTTTATTTTATTCATTCATGATTTGATTTCTTTAATTGCTTTCCTAACAATCTTTGAGAGTTTTGATGATTTGTGATTGACAGTGCCATCCAAGTTGGAGGGGAAAGAAAAGAAGGAGATTCAATTCAGGTGATATCATTTGTGTGCATCAATTCAAGTATTTTTACAAAGATTTTGATTACCTAAGGTAACCTTCTTCTCATATCTTCTGGTGACTTGACTACATATTTTCACATTGGGGACAATGTTCAATTTAAGTTGGGGAGGAAGGTAACCATGTTTACGAGTGTAATTTTTATATTGGATTGATGCTGCATATTGTGATTCATTCTGAGCATGAATATTTAATTTCTTTTAGTTACAATTTAAAAAAAAACATAAACAAAAACACAAATTGAGTCTTTTTGGTTAATTTCTTTTGTAATTAGTGATTTAGAGAGTTTTAGTTTTGGTGACAAGTCAAGTCAGTTTTTATGAACTTTGACAAAAGGAGGTAGGCTACAAGATTGCTGATGTACTTGGTTTGAACCTTTGTTCGAACCAATAGGCAAAGAATGTTTTGATCAAACCATGGTTTGAACCCTTGTTCGAAGCTCAATCTTGTTCGAACCGTTAAGCAATTCTGGCAGCCTATAAAAAGGACATTTTGAAATTTTTAGGGCTCAATTTTATTTTGGTTCTGACGCTGGTACGAACGAAGGAGTGTCAACTTGGAAGCTTTTGTGTCTGGTTTTCATTCTGATTGAGAGGGGCCCTTCAATTCAATTCAAGCTTTAATTAAGCTCTAGAAGCATTACAGATTTGGAGTTACAGTAGTTCAACCCGAGTTTGAGCAGCGAACCGAGGTAGGGTTTCAAACCTTTGTACAATTTAGATTCTGTTGGGAGTTGATTAAGGGAGCTGAATTGATTTTGAACAAACTTGAAAATGAACCCACCACAGAAAGTGTATGAGAAGAAGAAAAGAGAGAAGAGAAGTAGTTCAAACCCTAAGGAGCCAGTTGAACCCACACAGAAAAGAGCTAGAATTCCAACTCCAGGTTTAATCCAACCCACCACTGACCCTACTAGGAACCAACCTGAAATTAGTCCACCAAATGTCCATGAACCTAGACCTGTAACCCATTCAGAACCTGCCAATGAAACCATTAAGCAAGTGATTGAAGAATTGCATGAGGAAGATGAGAATTTAGGAAGGGAAGAAATTAAAGAAGAACATGAAACTGAAGAAGAAGGAGGGAGTGAACCCTATGATGATTTTAAGTTCACAAATAGGAGAGCTGAAAAGAATTTGAAGAAGCACTAGAGCAGGAGATCTGTGATTGTTGAAAGGGGAATGAACCTAAGTCATTTTCAGACTGAAGAATTTAGGTTGAAACAGAATTTTGAGAGAAGATGATGGACTAAGTGCCTCAGTTTAGTGGTGTGGTGGTGGTTCCCATTGTACAAGAGTTCTATGCTAATATAACTGATATACAGCATGAAGGGAAGGACTGCTTGGTGACCAAGGTGAGAGGAATATACTTCAAGATTTATCCCAAGAATTTGAGGAAGTTCTTTGGCCTAAAAGATGAGAAGCACCCCCAATTCCTACTCCTAGAAGAAGAAGCACCAGAAAAAGATACGTTAGCCAAGGTCTTGACAGGAAAGCCTAATGCTGAATGGGGTCATAAGAAGAAAATGGCAAAGAATAGGTTGACTCAAAGTTCAATTCATTGCACTTTCTGGCTTACTCTCAGCTCAACCCAATTCAGAATACCTCTGAGATAAGTTATGAAAGAGGGTTGCTTCTTTATGCCATTGACCGAGGTTTGAGAGTGGAGTTGGGACAGATCATCTAGGACAACATGGATGCATTGTTCAAGACATGAAAGGAATTTGGTGGACTGCCATTTGCTGGTTTCATCACCAAATATGTGTGTAAAAATTTTAATTCAGAGCTTGGGGAGCAAGTTGCAGGACCTTTAGGCCCAATCACTACCTCTTCCGATGAGAGAAGTGCAAGTTACAGAAAATGAAAAGAAGGGACCACTACCGAGGAATCATTGGAGAAGATGAATGAGAAATGGGATGAAGTGAGGGTGAAGATGGGAGAGCTTAGGGATGAGCAGTATTTCGTCAAGTAGGAACTACAAAGCCAAAGGAAAATGATTGCTGCCATGGAAGCTAAGATAGACTTACTTTTAGCTGCTGCAAACATCTGGAATCCATCACAGTCATCTGAAGATCCTCTTCCTGAGTCTTAGATCTTAGGAACTATTTTATCTTGTCACCATGATTAGAAATTGTAGTTCTTTCTAGTCTTAGTCAGTTTTTGTTTTGTGTTAAGTCTTTTTGACTCCGGTTAAACTTTTGATGCAATTTTTGACATGTTTTGAGCTTCAAGTTGTTTGTGAGCCATTTTGACTTTGAATTTCAGATGAATGAATGCATTTTCTCTTTAGTTCATAATTTGTTTCAAGGCATGAACATGGTTGATTGATACTCATTTTTGGAAGCTTTTTGTGTTTGACTCCTTAGGCATTGAATGTTTATATGGATTTCATAATTTTAACACTTTTGAAATTGCTTAGAATTGAATTTGAATTAAGGAGTTTTGTGAGTATGAACTCTTAGGACATAAGTTTAACTCAAGAATGTAGACATTGATTCTCTATGAGTGGAGATTAACTGTGTGAGACTCTTACAATTCTTTTTCATGTTCATATTGTTTCAGTAGCTCTAATTACTTGTTTTGAATTCATATTCATGAGAAACACATTAACTTAAATTGTCAACATTAGGACGAATGTTTTAACTCAATTGAACCCTTGGAATTGACGTAGGCAATTCTTGTATGTGTTGAGCTTTATTGACTTTTTCTTCTAACTTCATCATCCTTTGGAACCATGTTAAGCCATTCATGAATGAACTCATGTTTCTTTTGAAACCTTGACAACACCTAACCCTTTATGATGTTAACAACCTACCTAAGTGCCTTGACAGTGTACAAGTTTAAAAGGAGGTAGAGTGGATCAAGTGTGGTGAGGTTTTGAAGGAAATGAAATTTGGATTTAAGAGAGATAGATAAATGATGCAAGGATATGTCTTTTAATGAATCACAAACTTCAATTTCTAAAAAACAAAAAAAAAAAAAAGAAGCTTTAAAAGGAAGACATGAAGAAAGTGGTCCGAACCTTTGTTCGAACAACTAGTGTTAAGAAGAGAGCGATTAATTTACACCAACGAGACACTCTTTGAATTATCTATCCTTTCTTTGGTTCCACATTTAACCGTTTAGCCCCATTACAACCTAATAGTGACCTGACAGATCTAAGGAATCCTTTGAATCGGAACAAAAGTTTTTAATGTAAAATAATTTAAGATTCTCATTATTATGAATTATTCCTTTCATAGAGCTACGCCAAGTCAAGAATTCATTGAATTGTATCATTTTTGACTTAAGGAAGATTCTCATTTGAATTTGCTTTACATTTACTCTTTATAATAGAATCTTCCAAGAGTATTGTACCCAATTTTTTGATTAATGAGAGTATATCTTGTGAGGATTAAAGTCAAAACTTAAGAGAATTAGTGTGCATGATTGAGTTAGATTTATACTCTAATGAAGGATTATGAACATGTTGAATTAGTTCATATTTCAAAACCTTACGATGCATAGAGTGTTGAAATTATGAAATTTTTTCTTTTTTTACTTTTAGTTGTCTTGGGGAGTTAAACCAGGAACTGTAAGAGAATTTGCATTGAGATATCATGAGCAACTTTGACTTAGATTAAGTACCAAAAAGTGAATTTTTGTTGAGCTAAATTGCTAGGGCCTAACAAATTTCAAGTTGAGGGGTGTGATTGTACTATGAAAAGTACAATTACAATCCTAATATGTGGATTGATTAGATGGAATTATAGTTTAAAAAGGTAATTAAATGTCTAAAAATGCATTAATGAGAATTATTCTGAATTGCAGGTGTTTAGGACTAAAAATGGCAGAAACTGGATCAAAAATAGAAGATTTCAGGAAAATGGTTCGAACTTTTGTTCGAACCAGGGGCTGCTAGAACCAACGTTCTAACCACAGTGGCACAATAGATGAAGAAGCAGCTAAAATTGGCAAAGTATGAAGAAATTGGTTCGAGCCCTTGTTCAAACCACTACTTATTTGAACCATGGTTAGAACCACAGAAGACGGTGCAAACAACTAAGTGAGGAAATCAACTAAGGTAAAGATGTTCGAACCGCTGATCGAACCATATATGGTTCGAACCATGGTTCGATTAATAGAGGGCCATCAGCATTAGAAGTTCAGAAATTTTATAAGTGTTAGAAAAGTGGTTCGAACCAACCTCCGTTCGAACCTTGGTTCGATCGACAGAAGCCGTGCAAGATTCAACTATATCGTAAAGCATAAACGATGATAAAAAAAATAGTCATAGGTTATATAGTCTAAGAGGATGCAAATTTTGATACATAAAAAAACGTAAAAACAAGATACTAGAGAATCGCAACTCCAAATCCTTGGATATTAAATCTTTCTTTTAGTTTATTCCATAGTCTTTAGTAGATAAAATCCCAAATACTGTAACTTCAGTGTCTTATCTATTCATACATTCACTTCAATTTCGTGGAACAAAGTGTTGTAGTTTGTTGACAACAAACACAAAACCAGCCTCTCAAAAAAAGGAATCGTAAAAATAAAAATGCTTTGATTACGATATTGCAAAGTGATTAAACTTAAATTCTTACATATTATCTACTTAATTGCACCTTTGCCCAGCATATAATTGATTTAAAATCTATGTTTTGTGCAGAATTCATCTCCACTACTCAGTTATGGAACATTTGTTGATTTTTGTTACAATGAAAAGCAATTTAAGCTATACTGAGGGTACAAAAGAGAAAGCGTGAAGAACAATGAATACATCAGATTGTAATACATCAGCTGATCAATGTCATGTGAGAAGATAAAGAACTCTCATTTGAATTCAATATGAGAAGGTTAAATCATTAGTTTAGGAGTTCTGGAAGCAGGAAAGTGCATTCAAATATCAAGATGGCTTATTGGAACACTGTTGGTGAATGCTGGAGGGAATTGCATATTCGAACACACTTTCAAAGCATTCGAATAAAGGAGAACATCTCAGTAACATATTCAACCTGACTGCAACTTTCCCATGTGACGTGGTTCTGAAATGAGAGGATGGAAAATCTGTAATTAAAGGGAGAATCGTTTAACAGAAGGAGGATTTTCTAGAAGGAATGAGTAAAGCAGGTAGTGCCAGCTGACATCACATATACAAAAGAGGGATACGCTAGAAAATATAACCCACCATTACCAAACTGGAGAATTAGTTTTGTGGGGAGAGTGTTTTGATTAGGAGAGACCTTGAGGTTCTTCTTTATGTTTTTAATTTGGGTTTTCTGTTTTTAATTTCTAAACTTCATTTTCTACGAGTTGTAATTGGATTTGAGTTGGCAAGCAATTTTAATTTCAGATTTTCATATGAATTGCTTAACTTAGAACTCTCATGGCGAATCTGCATGTGGGTTACTAGACTTAGAATTTATATTATTCTAAAGATAAATTATACACATCAATTGTTTGATCCATTGCTTGTTTCAATAAAAATTAATTTTCTTTCAAAAATCAGAACAAGTTGAATTGGAGATTCTTAAACTCTAGGCATCTGAGATGATACAGGTTGGAACTGAACTTATCTTGCCCATCTTTTTAATTTCGGATTTCAATTAAATTTAAATTTTAATTTCAAAACCCATTTTGAAATGCAAAGGAGGCTTAACCTTAACATGAAAGAAGTGGTTAGAGGGGAGGTAATCAAGCTGTTGGATGCTGGAATTATCTACCCTATTTCATATTCTAAATGGGTTAGCCCAACTCAGGTAGTGCCTAAGAAATTTGGAGTGACTTTGGTGAAGAATGAGAAGGATGAATTAGTTCCAATGTGCATCCAAACCGGATGGCGCATGTGCAAAGATGATAGAAAGCTGAATGCAGTCACTAAGAAAGATCATTTCCCTCTTCCTTTCCTAGATCAGGTATTGGAAAGAGTGGCAGGGTAGGCATTTTACTATTTTTAGATGGGTATTCTGGGTATAATCAGATTGAGATTGCATTAGATGATCAGGAGAAGACCACATTTACATGCCTATTTGGTACATTTGCATATAGGTGCATGCCTTTTGGTCTTTGTAATGCTCCTACAACATTCCAGAGATGCATGATGAGTTTGTTCAGTGATTTTGTGGAAATGTTCTTTGAAGTGTTCATGGATGATTTTTCAGTTTATGGGAGTGACTTTGATGTTTAGTTAGGGAATTTGGAGAAAGTCTTGCCTAGATGTGAGGAGAAGAACTTGGTCTTAAATATAGAGAAATGTCACTTTATGGTGACTCAGGGCATAGTTCTTGGCCACATAGTGTCTACTAGGGGGTTAGAGGTAGACAAAGCCAAAGTGGAAATAATTCAAAACCTACATACCCTAGATGTGTTAAGGACGTCAGATCATTCTTATGCCATGCAGGTTTCTATAAAAGGTTCATTATATCTTTTAGTGCCATAGCTAGACCCCTATGCAATCTGTTATCTCAGGATGTTCCCTTTGATTGGACACCAGAGTGTTAGGCCTCATTTGATAGACTTAAGGGATTACTCACTTCAGTTCCCATATTGCAAGCACCTGATTGGACCTTGTCTTTTGAGCTAATGTTTGATGCTAGTGATTGTGCTATTGGTGCAGTCCTAGGTCAAAGGAAGGAAAAAAAAGCCACATGTGTTGTATTATGCTAGTAAGACTCTTAGTGATGCACAAAAGAATTACACAACCACTAAGAAAGAGCTTCTAGTAGTAGTCTATGCCTTGGACAAGTTTAGGTCATATCTTGTGGGTTCCTATGTCATTGTATACACTAACCATGTTGCATTGAAATATCTATGACCAAACCTGATGCCAAGCCTAGACTCATTAGGTGGATTCTTTTACTTCAAGAATTTGATTTAGAGATCAACGATAAGAAAAGGGTTGAAAATGTGGTAGCTAACCACCTCTCTAGGATTCCAAAATTAGGACTTAGTTTCATTTGATCCTCTCATAAATGAGACCTTCCCTGATGAATAGTTGTTTCACGTAGACTCATATGAGGTACCTTGGTTTGTGGATATAGCTAATTACTTGGCTACAGGTGTGATACCAACCCACTAAACTAAGTTGGATAGGCAAAAATTCTTTAGGAATGTGAGGCATTTCTTTTGGCATGATCCATACTTGTTCAAGTACTGTACAGACCAAGTTATTAGGAGATGCATTCCTAAGAGTGAGTACCACAGTGTCATTAAATTTTGTCACACTCTAGCCTGTGGAGGTCATTTTTCTTCTAGGAAGACAGTGGCCAAGATTCTATGATGTGGACTATATTGGCCCACTATTTTTCAAGATGTGCATGCATTTTGTGTTGCATGTGATAGATGTCAGAGGCTTGGTAGCCTTACTAGGAGGAACATGATTCCACTTCACCCTATTTATGTGCTTGACATCTTTGATTGTTGCGGGATGGACTTTATGGGTCCATTTGTGAATTCATTTGGTCATGAATACATCTTAGTGGCTGTTGATTATGTTTTAAAGTTGGTAGAGGTTGTTCCAACTAGGAGCAATGAGCACATGGTAGTGATCAAAATTTTGAAAGAGAATGTGTTCTCTCGATTTGGGATGCCAAAAGCTATGATAAGTGATAGAAGGGCACACTTTTGTAATAGGCATGTGGGGCTCTTAATGAAGAAGTATGGGGTAGTGCACAAAGTAGGAACATCTTATCATCCTTAAAAAGTGCACAAGCCGAGCTTGCTAATAGGGAGATTAAGAGGGTCATTAAAAAGACTATGAATCCAAACAGAAAAGATTGGTCTTTGAAGCTAGTGGATGCACTTTAGGCCTATAGGACTGCATATAAGACCATCTTTTGCCCAGTGTATGGGAAAGCTTGTCATCTACCTATGGAGTTGGAGCATAAGGACTCTTGGGCAGTGGAGCACTTTAATGAAAATATCAACGAATTGGGCTCTCGAAGAAAGCTGCAATTAAGTGAACTTAAGGAGAATAGGAATGATGCATTAGAGAATTCCAAAATGTCCAAGGATAGAGTAAAAAAGTGGCATAATGCACACATCAAGAAGAGGGAATTGTTTATGGAGCAAAAAGTCTTGTTATATGATTCTAGGTTGCATTCATTTCCCGAAAAACTCAGGTCCAGATGGACTGGTCCATATGTGGTTAAGAATATCACTGAGTTTGGGGCTGTTGATATTGAAAATCCTACTTCAAAGAATGTGTTTAGAGTGAATGGGCATTGGCTTAAAGAATATCATGAGAGCTTGGTAGCTAAAGTTGAAAGCTGGGATCTTGAAGATCCCCTAACTATTGCTGATTGTTAGTTTCAGCATTCAAGTATGCAAGCAGTGGCTAATTGAGGAAATGGGAAATTTACTTATCTGTATTGCAATGCTATCCAGATCCAATTTGAACATCTCAAGAACTGCAACTACAATGGTTTACTTATAATGGTAGAATTTCTTGATAAGGTTTAAACGGTATTGGTATGTGTCAAATCAGTTTGGAACTTCTTTCACTTGTATATGTCATCTGAATAAAAAATTTCATCTTTAAATAAAGTGGAAGAAGTACAGCAACTATCCATTTTCATCAAAAAGTTTCTACTCGTTGTAACTTCTTCAATTTCTAAGCATAATTAAGAGGAATCCATTGACATCAATTGAGCTCAACTTCTCTAGCATTTGTTATTCACTGATATGTGTTTTTCTTTGAGCATAATGCATTAAACAAGTTGGGGGGCAATCACCTTGAAAGTACTCTAGATTTTCAGCTCATATTTATCAAATCAAGTATGCTTAATTAAGCTTATCAAGTACTTTTCTCCCTCAGAACTTTATTACTTGACTTTGTCTTACAATGAGGACAATGCTCATTTTTAGTTGGGGGGATAACAATCTAAAATTGTTTGAGATTTTGTTTTGGATGACAATGGCTGACTTGAGATGATTTATATTGCTTGGAATTTTTTGAGTTTGATTCTGAATTTTTTTTGTGAATGAGATTGTTATTTTTATTGTGAACTTTCAAGCTAGTAAAAAAACAATTGTAGTTAAATTTTTGACAAAACATGGTTGGAGCAATTCTATGGTACTGTTACAAAGTTTGGACTATGGGAATTGAGACACAAAGCACTGTTGTACCTTATTCGAATATGGGTTTCAGTATTCGAATAGTCCATGTTTAAAACCCCTGATATAAATACCACTGGCTAAACCCATCCGAGGTCTCTGTTTCATTTGAATATAAAGCCTCATGCTCTGAACTGTCCAACCATTTCGAAATCCCTTTTCAACTTGCAAATGTGGGGACCAGAAAGCAACTCTAAAAGGTTAAATTGAAGCAAGGGTGAAGGAACCAAAGCTTTGTTCGAAGGGATTAGGGTTTGATTGTGGTAAAGTTTGGTAGCGAGAGTTTCTAGAGTCAAAATTTATTGAGAGAAGGTGCCGCCAAAACAAATAAGGAAGATGGCCTACAGGGGAACTACGAAAAGAAGAATTTTAAGGATCAAAGACCAATGAGGTATGGGGTCCCCCTGTTGTTTCTAATGAACCTATTGAGTTACAATTTTCTACTACTGAGGAAACACTACATTCATCATCTATAACTGGGACTAATAACTCAGTTGAGGATGAACCTGATAGTAACATACTTGCGGAGGAACCCATGGATAAGTAGGCCACTGGTCATGAAAGTGAGGCTAGGGTTTTTGAAGATGCCCCTGAGACTGAATCAGCCCAAGATTAGGGTAATTAAGAACCTAAGGATAAATTACGATTTGCTAACAAAGCTTCAGAGTTAAGGTATTTAAAACATTATAGTAAAAGGGTAGTTCTTTGTGAAAGGGGGATTAAGATGGAAGATTATACTGAAGAACCATATGAGCTATTAGAGCTATTCGATCAGAGGGATTGGTTAATCTGGGTGACAACAAGCAGAAGAGCTACTGTTCCATTTGTTCAAGAGTTCTATGCAAATGCTGAGACATGAGTACTCCAGGGGAAACCAGTAATTACTTCCAAGGTAAGGAGAAAACTTATCACATTAAGTCCAGAGGAAATTTCTTTAGTCGGTTTTCTGCCCCTAGAGAAGTTCTTATAGCCACATCTCAACAACAAGCTTAATGGAATGAACAGCTGAATATGGACAATTTGGTTAAATTACTTTCAAGTAATTCACTAGCACAATGGATAGGTGCAAGACTATCTAAGTCCATTATTACCCTAAGAAGCAATGTTTTACATATGATAGTTTGTTCTCAGATTTTACCATATGCTTACCGGTCTACGGTTCCTTAGAACAAGCTATCATCATGGGAAAGTTGTTGAATATTCTTATTGATTTGGCTCAACAGATGTGGACTGTGATGTCCCAAATTGTGGAGAAACCTGAAGTAAACTCTAGATTACCTTTTGGCGGACTGACTATAGAAATCATTCTGAATCATGGGATTAAGGAGGAAGTGGGCATGACCATTGTGAAACCGGAATCACTAATAGCCAAAACTTCGGTAAAACGGAGCCAAGGACAACTGGGGAAAAAGAGTTCACCAGTCTTACCAGAAAATCAACCACATAAGGATGAAGATAGAGCAAATGAACCTGCTTCTCCGAGTTTGAATGAAAAAGTTAGATTGATTTAGCAAAATCAGGAAATGTTGATTAAGGAAGTGGAGGGACTGAAGGAAGGACAGCAGAAAATTATTCAACTTTTGGAGGGCTTGTATGAGTCTCAACATTCAGATGATAGGGATGAGTGAGGGGAATGCATGAGTTGAACTTGGCAGTTTATGGTTCCATTTATGTGTTTCCAGACCAGATTTTTGTCATCAATTACTAGAATGCTTAAACCTGTTTTGTCAAATGTAGGAGTGAAGAAATTGTTTTGATGTTTGATTGTTTCTGTTTAGTTTCTCTTTTGATGATGATTTTCGATCTGAATGTTCTAAAAGTTGCAACCTGAATTTATGGCATATTAATAGTTTGGGATTTAATTAGTATCATTTGCATAAATTAGATTGAGTTGAGTTTACATGATGAAATTTTCAGATTTGTTTTACTTGCCTTATGTTCTTTAAGCTGAATGGTTTTGTGAAAGAATAGAGTTTGGGTGTATTTACTCAACATTTGTCTTAATGAATGAATTTGTGAATAGACATTGCATTTTATGGATTTCCAGCCATAGTGGAGACATATACCTGAAGTGAGTTTTGAGCCTCTAGTCCTTTATTCATGAGAGATTTACAATTACTCTAGAAGCTTTCGAAATGCTTAAAATTTTCTTCACATCAGTTTGTTCAATAACTCCAAGTAACATATTTTCTTTTGGGTGTTTGTGAAGTTACAGAAGAATTGAATCCTAGTTTTTAGCTATAATGGTTGAGTGGAATGACACCATGGATATGACATTAGGCCATCTTTTTAATATTTGAGCCTATAATACATTTCTTTGATAAATATCACCCTTGTAACCAAGATTGAGCTTGAACAGAGCATTCATATTTCTTTCTTCTTACCACATTACTCCTTTAACCACAATGAATGCTCTTTAGCCTTCCTAATATATATATATATATATATTTTTTTTTTTGGATACACTAAAAGTAAGGGGGGAAAGGCAATAAAAAGAATTTCAGGATTGTGGGAGTAAGAAAAATATATATATATATATATAAATGGAAGAAAAAGAAGAATGGGGTGATGTACAGAAAAATCAAAAGAATAGTTTAGTCATAAGTTTCAACTTCTTGTTTTCAGATTTCACAAAAAAAAAATAAATAAATAAATAAAGGAGAACAAATGTGAAGAAAATAATGAAGTAAGGGTGTGATTTGGTAGAGTTGTGGAAAGGTAGTGCTATGATGATTTCAGTGTCCCAAAACATTTTTGAACCCCTTATCCCTCCTTTAAATTGCCCCATTACACCCAAATGACCCCATTACAACCTAAGGCAATTCCTAATTGATTCATGGAAGAATTCCAATCCAATTGTGAAAGTTAGGAACTTGGAAAGTTTAGTGAGATTCTCAAGTCACTTTACTTCACCACTCTTTCATGGAGTTATGTTAAGTCCTTTTCTTTCTTGATAAATAGTTGTTGACTTTTGGATGCCACCTTTAGAATTTAGTTTAAATTTACTTGTTTAAAAAAAAGGCGGGCATCTTGAGTGAAACCTTGTGTGTTCTATTTTCTTATGAGAGATATTCAAGGTGAGAGTTAAAGTCGAAACTTGGGAAAGAAAAAGAATAAAAAGTTCAGAACGAAATGAAATTCAAAAGGATTATGTTGGGTAGATGGATTTATAAGCTATTACTCTTTAACATTTACTTCATACACTTGGCAAGTTTCACGTCTCTCATAAAATTTCATATTTTAAACTGTGCTTATGAAATATTTTGCTCGTGATACTAACTTATTTTCTTGAACTATTGAAATATCATCCATTTGAAAATTGAGTTGATGTTTGTGGGTATCATCACTGCAAGCCCTCACGAGACTACACTCGTCCACTAGGGGAAATCTAGGGGTTGAAAAGGCTTGCTATACAAGCTAAGTATAGTCATGCTTTCCTACGAAATTGGATTTTCTTTTTTAAAAAAAATAGAATTCTATTTTTCTTTTCTCTCTTCAAGCTACTAATGTGTTAGTTAGGGGGTGTGATTGAGCTTAAATTGTTACATATTATCTATTTAATTGCACCTTTGCCCAGCACATAATTGATTTAAAATCTGTGTTTTGTACAGAATTCATCCCCACTGCTCAATTATGGAACATTTATTGATTTTCGTTACAATGAAAAGCAATTTAATTTGTGCTGAGGGTACAAAGGAGAAAGCGTGAAGAACAATGAATACATTAGATTATAACATCAGCTGATCGATGTCGTGTGAGAAGATAATGAAATCTCATCTGAATTCAATACAAAAAGGTTAAATCATCAGTCTAGGAGTTCTGGAAGCAGGAAAGTGCATTCAAATATGAAGATGGCTTATTCGAATACTATTGGTAAATGCTGGAGGGAATTACATATTCGAATACACTTTCAAAACATACGAATGAGGGAGAACATCTCAGTAACAGATTTACGTGACTGCAACTTTCCCATGTGACGTGGTCCTGAAATGAAGGGATGGCAAATCTGTAATTAAGACGAGAATCGTTTAACAGAAGGAGGATTTTCTAGAAAGAATGAGTGGAGTAGGTAGTGGCATCTGACCTCACATATACAAAAGAGGGATATGTTGGAAAATATAACCCACCATTAGCGAGTTGGAGAATTAGTTTTGATTAGGAGAGATCTTGAGGTTCTTCTTTTTGTTTCAATTTGGGTTTTCTGTTTTTAATTTCTAAAATTCATTTTCTAAGATCTGTAAATGGATTTTAGTTGGCAAGCAATTTTAATTTCATATTTTTATTTCAAAAGTGAATGTTTTGCAATTCATCTTCCATTTTCGTTTTGAGTTTACTGAAACTTTCGAATGTGGGAGAACATCTCAGTATTCGAATGAGGGAGAACATCGCAGTAACAGATTCCATGTGATTGCAACTTTCCCATGTGACGTGGTCCTAAAATGAGTGGATGGTAAATCTATAATTAAGGGGAGAATCGTTTAACATAAGGAGGATTTTCTGGAAGGAATGAGTAAAGCAGGTAGTGCCAGCTGAACTTACATATACAAAAAAGGGATACGCTAGAAAATATAACCCACCATTACCAAGCTGGAGAATTAGTTTTGTGGGGAGAGTGTTTTGATTAGGAGAGATCTTGAGGTTCTTCTTTATATGTTTTTAATTTGGGTTTTCTATTTTTAATTTCTAAACTTCATTTTCTAAGAGTTGTAATTGGATTTGAGTTGGCAAGCAATTTTAATTTCAGATTTTCATTTCAGAAGTGAATGTTCTGCAATTCATCTTCCATTTTCGATTTAAGTTTACTAAGCATGAGCGACTGAATTCTTCGTAGGCCAAGGCGAGGATGGTGTCTTTTCGATGAACCTCAAGATGCTGCACTTCATGTATATAATTTGAGTTCTTCAATTACCAATGCAATTTGTTTTCGATTACTTTAGGAGTCATTGATTCAAGGTCCGATTGACAATGATTTGTATATTTTGTCGAGTAGTTCATATGAATTGCTTAACTTAGAACTCTCATGGCGAATCTGCATGTGGGTTACTAGACTTAGAATTTATATTATTCTAAAGATAGATTATGCACATAAATTGTTTGATCCATGGCTTGTTTCAATTGAACTTAATTTTCTTTCAAAAATCAGAACAAGTTGAACTGGTGATTCTTAAACTCTAGGCATCTGAGATGTTCGGGTTGGAACTGAACTTGTCTTGCCCATCTTTTTAATTTCAGATTTCAATTAAATTTAAATTTTTATTTCAAAACCCATTTCTAAAACCACAACCATTTCCAAACCAGATTTTAATTTTTGTTTCACATTCTTGTGAGCTTTTGTTTTGCAAACTAAATCCATTAGATTCAACCACTACTTTGCACCTTAGGTCCCCATGGAATTCGACCTGGTATTCACCAGTATTTTGTGCTATAACCACACCTTGCACTTGGGGGAAGTTTGTCTCAATTTTCTTTACTCATCACACTCAAATCTGATGTTTATAAACTAAGAGTGAGGTAATTGAGCAAACGACAAGCACAAAGCAATATGAACATTAAATGAGAATATTCACTACGAAAATAAACAAATTTCAATTTCATAGTAAAAAATGTAAACATGGGCCATTCTTCAAATCAAGTTATTTTTCCTTTTTTGCCTTTTCTTTTTTGAGGGTTAACAAGGTACATTACTGGCTTTTGCTTCTTTAAACTGGTCTTAGTTACTAAGAACATGGCATCGCATGAAATATGAAGCTAAATATGAAACCAAACCAAACCAAACTAACCCTTTTTCCCACTAGGTGGGGTGGCTATATGGATTTGACGACGCCAATCAAATCTGTTGAGAGCCATGTCCTCCGTTAGATCCATAGAGACAAGGTCATGTCTAATAGTTTCTTTCCAACTTCTCTTAGGTCTCCCTCTGCCTCTCTTACTCCTAGCAATCTCCATACTTTCACACCTTTTAATCGGTGCCTCTATTGGATGTCTTCTAATATGGCTGAACCATCTTAAATGATTTTCTCTCTTCAATTGGTGCTATTCCTACTTTGCCCCTAATCTCGTCGTTCCTAATCCTATCTCTCCTTGTGATCCCACACATCCATCTTAACATTCTCATCTCTGCAACATCCATTTTCATGAAGCTTAATATGAAAAAAAAATTAAAAAAATAAATAAGTATTGCTCAGTTAGTTAAATATAAGAAATGGCAGCAGGGTCACAAATATAAACATTCTCCTAATAAACTATAAGGACCAGTCATTCTGATCATTTCAATGATATCAAACTTGGCTAGAATAAAGTCCTACAAAAACTAGTTATGGTTCAAAAGATTAGAGTATCATATTTTGGTAAAACTATCACCACCAAGATGTATGAAACTTTTCAAGTTGATACATTACCTATACTAAAATAAACAGTTGAAAAGAAAATAGGTGTAATCAAATAAGAAATTTAAATTAAGCATATTAAAGAAAAATGACTTATAAGAAGCATATAATTAAGAAACATAACACTAATACTATGATTGATAAACCCACATAGAACCAAATCAATTTCAAGTAATCAAGAATCTAAAAGATCCCACAACACAGCAATTGAGAACAATTGCAAACTTGAAAGAAGATGAATTTCATCATATCTCAAGGAATTAGCAAAGCCCAATATCAAAGAAAGAATCACTTACATACTTTAATTAATGATAACATTATTCATACTAACTAAAAAAAAAAAACTCGACTTCAATTAGCAATCATCTGAAAAAATAAACAAAACTAATAGGAACCCAGAAATAAATTAAACCAAAATTGTTATTTAGCTAATGTGCATAAGAGATTAAAACATAATCAAAGAACTAAATGCTTGCAGAAAATGAATTCCCCAAACTACTCCTATCACAAGAACTGTCTTTCTTCCCATTATCCATCTGGGTATGCAACAATTTAGAAGGCAAAGGGGAGGCCTTGTCCGCATAGAACAGGGAAAGAAAGTCTATATTCAAAAGCTCTGAGCTCAGGAAAAATCAAATAAATGAAGATAATCTCAATCTACTTCCTGAATCATAAACCCCACTACAAATCCTCCATTTCTTATCGCCATAAAAACCACATCCTATCAAAAACATCACACAAAACCATCCTCCCTTTCTTTATGTGTTAGTCTAAGAACAATAATATTGCTGCTCAGACAAACCACAAGTACAAAACAAAGTCATAAAGTAGAGAAGCCCCTAATCTTAGACCTTCTGCCCAAATCCCAACAAAGAAATCTGAAAAAAGAATTTTCCCTTATTTTACCAAATGGGTCCTTTTCTTCTCCTAGACTAGTAAACCAATTTTTGAATATTTAAACACACACCATAAAATTTTGAACGTACGGGTTGTGCCATCACAGTGCACAAAAATCAAAAAATAACAAAAACAATGCAAATATTACAAAAAGAAAGTCATAAATTCACCAAATCACATTACTAAGCAAACCAGTTAATGGAAAGAAAAAAGAAAAAACCAAAAAAGAAAAGAAAAATAGCCAAACCTGGGTACTGGATTCGGAATAAAAAGGGTGGATATGAGGTATGTAACTGTAACAGAGAGGGAGAAATAGTGAGAAGAGCGAGAGAGCTAGGAAGAAAGAGAACCAGAGAGAGCTTGAGACTGAGAGCTTTTAGCCACAGAGAAATAGAGAGAGAGTGTCTGTGTGTGTGTGTGTTACCTTCTTACTGACGGATGGCGGCGAGCGATGGAAATATGAACTGCAACCTTGAGTAGGAAAAGAGAGAGAGAGTATGAGAAAGATAGGTTTGGCAACAGAAATGGGCATGCACTGAGTAGGGAAGAAGGGGGATTTGGGGGAGAATTAGAGGCCATTTCTCGACTATTTGGAAGTAGTCCAGTTTGGTGAAGAAGCAGTCGCCTGTTGTACTATTCTCGACCGCCTAACAACGGTCAAGCATTCATTCGGCCTTCTTTCAAAACAATTTTAGTAGTGTATTATAGCACTTGGATGATGTAATGAAATACCTGTGTTACTGTATAATATACATTTATGTTAGTTAAACGATCATCTCTGAAGTAATCTTTTGATGAAGGTGGTTTGATTTCATCCTAGATTATTTATACCAGCTTCTCTAAACTCATAATGTACAGTATAATAGAATAAATAGTATTTTGTACTTTGCATTAGTTGTTATTAACTTTTATCTTTATTTTTTACTTTTAATAAATATAAATATATCCAAAATTAGAAAAAAAATTATTTAATACTTTTCGAAGTTTTTATTTATAAAGTCTGATGTATAATATTATTAGATATAATTTTTTCTACAGTACCTTAGAGTTCAAATTTATAATAAGTGGCATAAATGACCTTATCCCCAAAGAACTTGGTGTAGGTTTCAAATTTTTTTCCTTTTTGAAACAGGAGACATAAGGCGCGTTTGAAGCTTTAGAAAACACAAAAAAATTCTAAAAAAAATTCTTTAATTCTCTACAACTTTTTAAATATTTCTACAAATTCTCTATAAATTTAAATCTCTATAAATATCTATAAATTTAAATATTTCTACAAATTCTGATAACATTTCAACAAATTCGAATAACATTTTATTAATTTCAAGAAGTTTTAATAGAAGGGTCAAAAAACGTCTATCCAAATCCGTTTGAATAGATAAAAATTCATTCAAATAGAATTAGTCATCTCTATTTTTTGTGATTTTTTATTTATGCCGTAAATGCCAAATATAATCCAAATCACATTTTATCTCAACTTTTGTAGCTCCAAACGGGTCCATATTAGGAACAATTGTGACCATTGTGAATGTGCTTAAAGGACGTTGTGGAAACAAATACCTTAAAGGTTACCCAGTATAGGCAACGCAACTTTCATAAATGCTTTAGTCCATTATTTCATGCCTAGCTAGTGATATGGTTATTCTGACTGACCGATGATGCCGAAGCGTCCACGGTACAACCTGATCAACCGATGTCTACCTTGGTCGGGGTCGAATGATCATCATAATAAAGACAAAATATCTTACGTCATATTCACACTTACATTCATTCTCTGGCATGTTCCATAATATGCACTTGTAAAAGTGTTGGCTGCCTGTTAATGGTTTTGATAACCAATTAGAGGAATCATCTTTGAGATCCATAATACACATGGCGTAAGCTGGTTGGAAAGAAGCTTGATTGCATGGAGCTCGTGTGCACACCTAGTCCATGCAGGTTCGGGATCTTATATATATCACTATTGCACAAGTACACGGGTATGATACCTTTACTTTACTGAAACTCTACCAAAATATTTACTCAACTCTCTTGCTAACTTAAGCATAAGAAGCTCTTTCACATGCACAACACTATTGCACTAAACAGCATTTTGGGCTTGAACTTGATAATTCAGAGGAGACAACGATACTGAGTTATCAGTTGGCACCATTTGTGGAAATCATATCGGCCTTCCCTTTACTCATTCCAAGGACTAAAGAAGTTAGGGGCATCTATGATGGTATTATCCTGACTGAAGAAGTCATCGGATTCCCTTTAGTCATGTAAATGACTAAGGGAATCAGGGGCATATGGTAGGGTTACCCCGACCGATCAACCATCTAATATGGTGTCCTAAATCGAGCAAGGAAAATATGAGATTTCTTTGGCCATCTTCAATGCTTGAATGGAATCATGGACATCTGATGGGGTTCCCCAATCGATCAGAACTATCATATTCCCTTCTTCTATATGGATGACTAAGGGAACCAGAGACATCTGATATGGTTATCCTAATCGACCAATGATACCCAGGCATCCACGATTCGACCAGACCGATCGATGTTTACCTCAATCGGGGTCAAACGATCATCATGATTATGACGTAAGCGATTTCGTCTCTATCATAATGATTGTTCAACCACGACCGAGGTAAACATAATTGACCAGGTCGCACCGTGGGGCTCAAGCATCATCGGTTAGTCAGGACTCCCATAGCAGATGCGCCCAATTCCCTTTGTCATCCACAATTGCTGAAGAGAACATGATAGTTCTGATCAGTCAAGGAAACCCCATCAGATGTCTCTGATTCCATTCAGGCATCGAAGATGGCTAAGGAAATCTCATACTTGCCTCGATTAGTTTAGGACACCACACTAGATGCCCGATCAGTCAGGTCACCTGACCATATGCCCCCGATTCCCTTAGTTATTTAAATGATTGAAGGGAATCCATTGATTTCTTTCGGCCGAGGTAATCCCATCATAGATGCCCCCAACTCCTTTAGTCATCGGAATGAGCAAAGGAAAGTTTGATAGCTAATCTTTCCCTCAAAAACACATGCATTTATTACACAGTCGGTGCACTAACGTGCATGCACATTTTGAAACAACCTAACTTCTCCACTACCCTACCACATGTCAAATACGTACTAGTCACGATGTCATAACTTACCACAATTTGTTTTTCAGTGATGGCAAGAATCTGTGAAATACTAGTTTAGTGCGAAGGGCTGCCGTACATTCTTGGGAGCTCGTTCAATGGCTGGTCGAATGAGCCCTTTCGGGCCCACCTCAACTCCTTCTCCGATTTAAGAGTTAGCCCTTTTTTGAAACGAAACTTTTTCCTCGCTACCTCTTTAGTTGCCAATTCTTAAACCATTGGATTAATTCTTTCTCGCCTAAATCGCGATCATTGATTTTGAAAATATAGTAATATAAATATCAAAGGATAATGCTTTATATCCTTTTACATGAACTTTTCTATGACTCCATTACTATGACTGAAGCTCCCATTCCCTTTGCTCTCAATTTTCCTTCCAAGCTTGGTAAGATTTGTTCTAATTCTTATTTTCTTCATGCTCTGGGTTTCCATTTGCAGTGTTTACTTTTAAAAAAGAAACTATAAACTACGAAACCCCCCAGGGGTTTACAGATGACCCTAAATTTCTTTGGTCCATTTTTTGTAGACTGCTTTTCCTAGTTAATAATTTTTACTTGTCTCATCTATTTCCTTATATCATAATGAGTGGACGCGAGAGAACTGGTTCTGGAAGTGAGGGATTGGACACCTAAGGGCTCATTTTCTCTAGGTGCAGGAATGCTGGTGCACTAGCACCAGCGGGCACTGGGCGAATGATTCTGGGAGTATTATCGATGCCTTCGAACCTAACATTGGGTCGAAACAGCCCAACATCACTATTACTGACCATGGGAGTGCTGGGTTTGAGGCTAAGAAGATCAATTTAACCATATCACAAAAAAAATCTCAAAATTGATTACTAATTTTCAGTTCCCCTCTGACCTCACCCTTAGAGTTCCTGGGAATGAAGACTTTGCATGCTCACTGAGAAATGATAAGATTACTATGTAAAAAGAGGCCTTAGGTAGGGGTCTTCATTTTTCCCTTCCAAGGTTCATTCGGAAGGTGCTCAGTCACCTCGGTCTAGCCGTAGGACAGATCGCTCCGAATAGTTGGAGGATCCTGATTGGGAGTGCGGTCTTTTGGCAAGATAGCATTGGACAAGCCCTATCAACGAGTGAGTTTCTTTATTTCTACAAAGTGATAGAGAGGGGCGCAGGCTAGTGGTACTTTTCTACGAGAAAACCAGAATTCAACTAGGTCACCAAATGCCGACATCCCACAAATGGTAGAAAGAAAAGTTCTTTGTTCATGGAAGTACCTCGAAATTCTAGGCTTGGAAGACTGACACGGATAAGAAGAATCAGGTCCCTCAGGCTTGGGGCCAGCCAATGTTGAAGGGTATGTGTAGATTTTCTGTTTGAGTTCTTTAAAACTTCTTTAGGTCTTAGAATTCTAACCCTTCTCTTAACCTTAATCAGCTTAAAAGCCCCCAGTTTGGCCTCAGAGGCTTTCTTAATCTCACCAAGAAACATGAAGTCCAAGCTACCAGTCTTTTAATAACCATAGACAATTTAGCTTTCTACCTGCTAGGGCCAAACCCGATCTAAAAGGCTCTGGCTGCTGAGACTAAGTGGACTGGAGTGAGTTTAATAACTATATTTCATAATTTTTTTTTCGTACTTGATTTTCCTTACTAACTTCCTTCTTTCTTCTTCTCCTCTCTCTATTTTTTTTTTTAGAATAGATAATGCTATTCTCAATGCCTGTGACCGATTTAAAAAAAAAATGGATCGAGTTAAAGAGCAGACTGGCTGATCAGAGGAAAAAGAACTTGAGTAACTTTTTGAACAAGTCGGGATAGCTACAACAAAGGTAAATGTGCTCGATCAGAAAAAGGCTGCTATTAAGAAGAGCTCGAGGGAGCCAGTCCCAAAAAAGATGAGAACCGCAAGGTCTTCTACTTCTCAGACTCAAACTCAGAATGTTTCTGGTCCTCTATTGACACCCTTTTTTCCCCGTTAGTTAAAATTTATAATATTTAATGTTTTTAATTGAATGGTGCTCTACTGATTAAGATTTCTTAGTCATAAGACATGTCAAACCACCAGAAATCAACAAAAGAAGAACAATCAGCAAAATGAGAGTTCTACCCCTAGAGATTAGGAAAAGCCAAGTCAAAGACCCAAATCGGGGCAAAAGGTCATCAAAACGTACAAACATGTCCAAGACATGAAATAAAGGATCTGTGCATCAACAAAAGAGTCAAAGTCCAAAGTCAAGGGACAATTCTATCCAAAAGCCCAGAACAGCCTCTACCGATGCCCCGAAGGCTATCAACTGGAATGCCCAGATCAAGCTAAGAACCTTCCAAAAGACACATAACATCCCAAGAAATTCCAAAAAATATAAAACAAAGTCAAAGCATCCAAATAGCCCTTCCAGAGGTCTTTCGGGCTCCACTTACTCAAACTAGCTTCTACCGGTAAAAAGAAAGCTACTGGCACTCCAACACAATTTGGGCATCTAGAAGAAGTCAAAATGCCTTCAAATTGTACACAATTTTTCAGGTTTCCTCTCCAAGGTAATGGCATAGCAAGGTCTAGCCAACTCGAACTTTAAGAGGTCCCTCTGAAACCTTGACTCAATTTTTATTTAGCATGTTATATACTCTTAGAAATGTCCTAGAGACCTTCTAATGGAATTTTTGGATTCATCATACCCAAACATGGGAGGAGAAGTCAGCATGGTGATGCCTCTAGGGGTTAAGTTAAAGGAGTGACCGACCCTTTCCCTGTTTTAGCTCAATTGGAGTAGTAATTTCAAATAGCCATAACTACCTTAGGAATTCCAAATTAAGTCAAATTTTGACCTAATTGGTGTAAATCTCTCAAAACGTGTTTGAGAGGTCCCTAAAGCTGCTGAAAATTGCACCAGAAGTTTTAGAATGGTCTGCATCTTCCCAAGTAAAACCTGAACTTCGTAAAACATGGCCTGAAATCAGTCCCATTTTCCTTCATGCCACCAAAAGCCTTACTAACGGCCTATTTTGCAAACGATTTTGCGTATTTTGATATTCAAGCTTATTCATTAACTTTATTTTGCAAACTACTTTGATTAACTAGTGATTCAAGCCTATTTGCTTACTTTGTTTTGTAAACTTACTTGCCTAACGTGTTATTTAAATTAGTTTGTTCATCTAAGTTAACAAATAATTTTGCCAAGCTTTTTTATCAAAGCATTTTGGTTTCGTTTAATCATTTCAAACTTGTTTGATTGTTAGGTTATACAAACTAGTTTACCTAACCTCAAATTCAAACCTCTTTGTACATTTTGTTTTGCAAAGAAGGTTGTAAAACAAATTTTGCAAGGATTTTGCATTCTTTATAATTCAAACTTGTTTGATTATTTGGTTATGTAAACTTGTTTGATTAACCTAATACAAAAGCCTTTTGGCACCACAAATGCCTATAAATGGGCACCTCCCGTTCTCATTTTATTTATCCCTCACTTGGCTCTTCTTCCTCTCCCAACCTAGCCTCCCTCTCTCCCTTATTCGGCCTCTCTCACTCAACCCCTTTCTTCTCCTCTCTAAATCCACCGGCCATTAGGAGTTTTGGTAAGAATTCCAAGCTTTCCCTCTCTAGAGTTTGATTTCAATATAACTTTCTCCCTCTAGAAATTCTATTCTTTCAATTTAATTTTATTTACATAATTGGAATAGGATTTTTTTAATTATTTAAAAGTAATTCTTTGTCAATGAGGAGTATTTGGATAATAAATCAAGACCGAGTTATACCTAATATAGGATATTGACCGAATATACCCGAGATAATTTTGAAAAATTAAACATCATTCGTATACCATGTCCATATCATACTAACATGACATACTATGCGATAGCATCATTTGATCATGCCATAATACCATGTTCACCATGCGATGTCATCTCATAGCATCATATTAGCATGCTAGGCCATGCTAGATTTCATACTCACCATGCCATGTCATCCCTATCATGGTATACCCTGTCATTATCATCATATACCATGATCATATATCATCCTACCATGGTATACCATATCAATATCATCTTACACCGTGCTCACATATTATGTTTTTATAATTTCAATGCTTTTACATGTTTAAATTCAAGGTTTTAATGTTAATTTGTAAATTATAAGTTTTATTTTCTTAATTGTAGGGAATAAGAGTAAAATAAGTGATTTTGACAGTGATGAAACTGACGGCCAAGGAGAAAAAGAAAGTAGTCCGAAGTTCAAGATGATTGAAGTGGTGTACAGTTGAAGTTCCAGTTTGA
>QLOD02000033.1:20940985-20955511 GCA_003260245.2 Sideroxylon spinosum | reverse complement strand
TGCTAAATTCCATAATTTTTCAATCTTATCTTCAAGAACAATGAAAAAACTGTCATCATTTTTACTTCAATGTAGAACAATCAAACCCTCGATATAATATGTTCAAACTCCAAAAAATATTTTCTCTCAACATTTAAATAGTTTCTCAGAATTTTTCTTCAATAAAAAACCTCTTTGAATTGACAAATATTACCTCAAAGTTTAATTAAGATTAGAATTACTTATGCTTAAGTAATTCTCTACAACCTCAAAATCCAATTCTAATAAAATTATTCCAAAGATTAAGAGATGACATTATATCCATTTTGAAATTCAAATTATCATAAATACAAAATACAAACCTTAACGATCAATTAAATGTGAAAATCAGCAGGCCCGCTTATAAAGCAATCAAAACAAATATGATTTATCGGTTTATTTTTTTTATTATAATTTTTTTTACAGGTGTGAAACCATTGTAATAATTAGTTGAAATGCATGAAAGCCGATCCAGATACTCTAAGCTACCAAAAAAAGATTTACTGTTCCTCAGAATTCATCACAAAATTTTAGACTTGGTTTCACCAAGTGTATACATGCCCCACACTTTTACGTCGCCTTGACATTGATTTAGCTTTGTTACTCAATAATTAATTGAGAGAACTTTTTTTCTTGACATTATTCTCAATCCCTATACTGATAGCAAACTTTATTTTATAAATTTCAGTATTGCGACGATGATTTCGTGTTGACTGCACGGTTTCAATCTTTATATTTAAATCCTATTTTAATAACAGTTCAATATTTGATTTTTAATATAAAATTTGTTTAAAGCATGAGCACATAAAGTCTACAAAACCAATTTATTGAATTGAATATACCTCTTGAAAAAGAGTAAATTACTATTTACGCATTTGATCTGAGCTTGTGAATCAAATCATTAATCATTTTTATACTGAAAACCAAACCGACTTTCTGCTTAAACCAAACTAACTTGACAGAAACTGATTGGACTGCTAGAAAATATATATATAGATTCAGAGTATCACAGTCAAACCCATAACTTTCGCGGATGCTTCGTCAAATGAGTTGGCAATCTATGAACCCAACAAATTAGCTTCAATTGTAAGAGAGTTAATTGTTAAAGAACTCTGACAATATTATTTTGAAAAGTCTCCTCTTCTCCGCGTTCAAATGGCTCTGAAAATGAACCATCAAAAAATGGGTTCTGAGTTCATTACTTTCATTTCCTTTCTGTGAATTATGTACTTCCCTTGACACCGTAACTCCAACCCAATCCCTAAAAGATGGAGACCTTCTGGTCTCAAGCAGTGAGACGTTCGCACTTGGGTTTTTCAGTCCAACCAATTCCAGAAACCGGTACCTCGGAACATGGTACAAGAAGGTCACGGAGCGAACCGTAGTATGGGTTGCAAACAGAGACAACTCAATCAATGGTACTTCTGGAGTTCTGTTCATCAATAACGACGACGGAAACCTCGTCATTTACAACGATAACAACCAAATGGTTCCACTATGGGAAACTAATGTCTCATCAGCACAGAAAACATCCGACTACTCAGCTCGACTCTTGGATTGGGGAATTTTTGGCGTTGTTCGGATGTAATGATGGCGGAGTTAAAATATTGTTATGGCAAAGTTTTGATTATCCCACAAATACTCTACTATCCGATATGAAACTTGGGCTGGACCAGAGGACCGATTGGTTCCTTGCATACTGGAAGTCCGCAGACAATCTGGTGACCGAAGAATACTCCTGCAGGGTGGATCACACTGGACTCCCCCAGGTCGCAATATTGGACAAGGGCTCCTCGATCCCACGTTACCGGGCGATTCCATGGGTAGGGAGCAAACGCTGGGTGTATGAGACGGCACCCGATTGTATATTCAACACCAATTACCTTGACAATGAAGACGAAGTTTCAGTCCATTATGAACCGATTAATACCTCAATGGTAACAATAAACGTCTGGGACGAGTTTGGGTCCTTTAAAATACGTAAGGGTTTCGAGGACGCTGGTAGATGGAGGTTTTACGTGGTGCCAACCGACGAGCGTGATGAGCATGGACACTGTGGTGTGAACCAGCTTTTTGACTCCAATATTTGGCTCGGGTTTGAGTGCACTTGCCTTCCAGGGTATGAGATCGGGTCGGGTTGGGTCGGAAACGGTATCCGAGATATGAGTCAGCCAGGTGCGTGAAGAAGCATGAGTTAGTTTCAATGTGTGGGAATGGAGAAGGGTTTGTCAAAATTGTAAATGCCGGGTTTCCTAATACATCGTCGTCCAAGGCATCGGGGGAGGAGGGAATTGAGCTTGGAAAAGTGTAGAGAGGAGTGCTCGAGAGAGTGTTCTTGCACAGCCTTCACAAGTAGCAGAGAAGATGTAGCGGAAAAAAGAAAATAGACACACAAAAACAAGAAGAAAATATGCGTGATTCGGCTTAAAAGCCTACGTTCAAGGACGAAATCAGTAGAAAAATTCACTTACAAAGACGAAGAGTACAAGATGTGTTACCCTAATACAAAAGTTGCTACCAGAGTTTTTCTTAAGCCCTAATACAAAAATCTCCAACTTATAAATATAAAGTTAGATCACAAAATGGGCCATGAAAAAAACCCTAAATCGAGTACATGTGCCAAAGCCCAAAACCTGAATACGAGCCATAACTAACAAATCTCCACCATGGGTTGTATTTATTTAAGCCATCACCAAAGAATTTCACTTGTTGTTTTCTTTACAAAACCCTAAAACATTCATTGAACACTATGCACAGCAACCAAATCTAAGTAGTGCTTGAACTTATAAACTTGAATAGGCTTAGTTAACATGTCTGTTGTACAAATTTTCTTCACTACAATGACGCCTTCTGACACAATATCCCGTAGAAAATGATATCTGCCATCAATGTGTTTGGTCATCTTGTGATATATTTGATTTTTGGTCAAATGTATGGCACTTTGGCTATCACAAAATACCACAGTACTATTTTGTGAGAAGCCCAAACTACTAACCAAACTTCTTAACTAAATAGCTTCTTTCACTACTTCTGCTGCAGCCATAAACTCTGCTTCTGTAGTGGACAAAACAACTGTTGTTTGTAAAGTCATCTTTCAACCGATAGCATAACCAAAGAGTGTAAATGCATAACCTGTTAGAGATCTCTTTTTATCCATATCACTAGTATAGATGGAATCAACATAACCAATGACACATGAACTAGTGCTACTGCCTCTACTATAAATCAAACCAACATTTACAGTGCCTTTCCAATACCAAAGTATCTATTTCACTGTCTGCCAATGTTCTCTACCTAGATTAGCCATGTAACGGCTCATAACACTGACAGCTTTTGAAATCTCTGAGCGAGTGCAGACCATAGCATACATGATGCCGCCTACTGCACTAGAATAGGGAACACGTGACATGAGCTCTTTCCTCTTCTTAGACTAAGGTGATAAAGATGCTAAGAGTTTAAAATGAGAAGTATGAGTGGTTGAAATAGGTTTGCAACTTTGCATGCCAGATCGCTCAACTATCTTCTCAATATACTTTCTCCGAGACAAATATAGTTTTCCATTCTTCCTATCTCTGTAAATCTCCATACCTAAGATTTTCTTTGCTATACGTAAATCTTTCATTTCAAATTCTGCACTCAATTGTGTCTTCAACATATCAATCTCTGACATGCTCGTAGCAGCAATGAGCATGTCATCAACATAAAGTAGCAAGTACATAAAGAAACCATCTAATAATCTTCTATGGTACACACAACTATCATATTTACTCCTAGAGTAACCATGTCTCACCATAAAAGTGTCAAACGTTTGTACCATTGTCTTGGAGACTACTTTAAGCCATACAAAGACTTCTTTAACTTATATACATGGTCTTCCTTTCTACTTACTTTGAAATCCTCTGGTTGATGCATATAAATATCTTCCTCAAGCTCACCATACAAGAATGCTGTTTTCACATCAAATTGTTCAAGTTGCAGATCAAACTGAGTAACCTTGGCAAGTAACATGCGAATAGAGCTATGCTTCACAACTGGTGAAAAGACTTTATTGAAATCTACACATTCCCTTTGACTGTAGCCCTTTGCAACTAAGCGTGCTTTGAAACGTACACCTTCAACACCTGGAATACCTTCTTTCTGTTTAAAGACCCACTTACAACCAATTACTTTCTTTCCTTTAGGCAAACTCTCAACATTCCATGTCTGGTTCTTATGAAGAGACTCAATCTCCTCATTCATGGCAGTAACCCATGAACTTGATTTCTCATCTTTTACAGCTTCATCAGACGTAGAAGGTTCCTAAATACCAAGTTTATCAACTATAATAAGAACATAAGTAACTAATTCTGAATCACTGTATCGCTGCGGTTTCTTAATTTGTCGTTTCTGTCTACCAGTCGCAATACTATATTCTTCTTCATTTTGTGTATCCATATGAAAGTTGAATTCAGGAACATCCAACAAGGCCTGAATAAGAGTGCTATCATCATGCGAAGCTTCAACATCTCACTCCATTTTTTTGCTTGTACTCTCATCTTTAATATCAGAATCGATAGCAAACTCTTTTTTGGAATAAAACATAGCAAACTCATCAAAGTGACACCTTAGGTGACTTGGGATCCAAACTCCACACTCTGTATTCCTTCACCCCTTTGGCATAACCTATGAAAATGCCTTTCTTTGCTCTAGGCTCAAGCATACCCTCATTGACATGAAAATAAACTGGGTAGCCAAAAATCTTAAAATTAATATAATCAGTAGGAATACCAGACCATACCTCAATAGGATTTTTACACTCTATAGCTGTAGATGGAAAAGGATTCACCAAATTGTATGCTGTATGTACTGTTTTACCCTAAAAATCTTAAGACAATCCAGCATTAGAAAGCGTACAACCCGTTTTCTCCGAAAGAGTTCTATTCATTTGTTCTGTAACTCCAATCTGTTGTGGAGTCTTCCTCACTGTGTGATGTCTCATAATATCTTTATTCTTACAGAATTCATCAAAATCATTCTTACAAGACTCAATGCCATTATCAGTTTCGAGACGCTTGACCATTTTCCTAGTTTGCTTCTCTAGCAATGCCTTCCATTATTTAAAATTGGCAAATAAATCACTTGTTCGCTATAGAAAATATACCCAAACATATCTTGAATAGTTGTCAATGAATGTCAAAACGTATCTAGCTCCACCCTTCGATGGAATTCGAGAAGAGCCCTAAAGATCTGAATGGATGTAGTCCACTATACCCTTGGTCTTGTGAATGGCTATAGTGACCTTGACTCTACACTGCTTCCCAAACACACAATGTTTACAAAAGTCAAGCTTTCCAGTGTTTTGTTCATTAAGAAAACCTCATTTAGAAGAGCGTATCTCTTTATCACTTATATGCGCTAAACGCATATGCCATAAGTGAGTAGTATCTGAATCTGAGTCGACTGAAGATACTCCAACTGTTCCAATAACTGTATTATCCTAAAGAACATACAGACTATTTCTCTTGTTTTGCCTTATTACAATGAGAGAACCTCTGAAAACTTTCAAAACTCCACCTTTAGCCCAAAACTTACAACTAATAGGGTCTAGTGAGCCCAAGGATATCAAAATTTTCTTCAAATCTGACACATACTAAACATCTAACAAAGTTCTCACAATGCCATCATGCATTCTTATTTTAATTATACCTATCCCAATAGTCTAACAGGCCATGTTATTACCCATTAAGACTGAACTATCATTAAGTTTTTTATAAGTAGCAAACTAATCCCTATTAGGGCACATATGATAAGAACAACCAGAACCGAGAATCGACTCACCATCAAAACAATCATCTCAATTTGTAACTGTGAGAATATTCTCTAAACCATTAGATTGCACTTATGTAAAACTAGCAATGTTGCAGGGATTTAAATTGTTGTTTCCTTTTTCTACCTTAAGCTTTGGACAAACTGACTTATAATGGCCAACCTTGTGACAGTAGTAACATTCAACATCATTCATTGATCTAATCTGTGAACGATCTCTACTTTTACTTCTGCCTTTACCTTTGCCTTTACCTTTACCAAAATCCCTGTCTCTAGTTCCACCTCTATTATTTGAGTAAGTATGTCCTACAAGCTTCACAAACAAACCTTTAGCCTATCCATCATTGCCTTTCTCATTCAATTTATTTCATAACTCTTTTGAGTTCAAAGACAATTTCACATCCGCTAACAAAATAGTATCTCTACCATACAACATTATATTAACAAAATTCTCAAAAGAATTAGGCAATGAACATAGAACAGTCAGGGCTTGATCTTCATCCTCGGTGGTCACATCAATATTCTTTAAATCCATAATAATTTTATTGAATTTATCAAGATGATCTTCAATAGTCGTACCCTCGCTCATTAGTAGGGTATACAAATGGTTGGTTAGAGACTTGCTCATATAGAGGGTTTCTAACTTTTTCCACAAGCCAATAATAGTTCTTCGTCTGCGACTTCTTGCAAAAGCTCTTCTGCAAATGATAACTAGATCACATTGTGTGCTTTCTCATCCAGATCTACTTTCTACTCAGATGTCATCTTCTCAGAAAGTTTGTTATCCAGCACATTTGCGAAACCCTGCTGACGTAGCAGAGCATGCGTCTTGATATGCCATAAACTGAAATTATTTTGGTCGTCAAACTTTTTTACTTCAAATTTTGGCAGAGATATGGCTCTGATATCAGTTTGTAGTGGAAAAACAAAAATAAACACACAAAAACGAGAAGAAGATTTACGTGGTTCAACTTAAAAGCCTATGTCCGTAGGCGAAAGCAATAGAGAAATTCACTAACAAAGATGAAGAGTAAAAGATATGTAATCCTAGCACAAAAACGGCTACTAACGTTCCTCTTAAACCCTAATAAAAAAATCTCTAATTTATAAATATAAAGTTAGATCACAAAATAGGCCTAGAAAAAACCCTAAATCGAATGCATGGGCTGAAGCCCGAAACCCAAATATTAAAAGGAGGCAATTGCATTACTTAGTATGGGAACATGATCAATACGAGGATTTTCAATGGGGGAGACGAGTTGTATGTCCGGGTTGATGCAATTGAATTAGGTACTTTACACAAGTAGTGTTCCAAAAATATAGGTTAGTAATTTGGTGATTAAATAATACTTTTTGTACAGGGTAAACATTTACTACCCTCGTACCTGTCACATGCATCTAGTTTCCTCCCTAGGATAAGATACTTAAGGGCAAAGAAAACATCAAAGAAGTCTGAAGAGAGGGGGATTTCTCAATCACAAGCTTTCTAACAATTTAGTCAAACGAAAACTGGATAGAGATTGTAAAATGTGGGACTTTAGATGGTCAACAAAAAAAATATCTTTTTTTGTTGATATCCTTATATATATATGTAGGCATGAACAATAGAAAGCTAGTGAGATACTACTTAGCGAGTAATGCTCTTCCACTTCTACTAACTTTCTCATTCCTCTGGTAATCTTAGTAACAATTTGTATTGCATTTAATACCGATGAGATATCTTTACAAAGTGGTAGGTAAGATATGACAGATTTCAAGAAAGTGTTATTAAGGTCGGATTGATCACTATTGAATTGTATAGTCAAAATTATGCCACGTGTAAAATCTATCCTCAATACAAACACTTTTAATGATAAATCTATTAAAGATGTACTTAATTAATAAAATTTTGTTACTAAAAACCCTTCTTTAATTTGTTATAGCGACATAATAAATTTTAGATTCGATAATGAATCGATGGAAATGTTGTTACTCTCTAGCACAACACTTGAAGAGGCTCGAAAGCCTTCATTGAAAGAGGTTAGCCTTTGTGATAACATCTACTGTTCTAGGTCTAATCTTGATTGTCTCCATAGTTTCTTGATTGGTAAGGAAGAATGCAAAAAGAGGTAATTTATGATGTTTATTTTTCATTCATCTTGCATTAATTTTACTATTATTATTCTTCTTTTCTATGTTTGAAAAACAAAAAGGAAAAAAACAAAAGAAAAGTAAATGAAGAGTGTTAGTAGAAAACTTTTTTAAAAGTATAATAATTTATGGTATAATTAATTTATGGTATAATTAAGTCTTCATGTATTTATTATTTTAAAGTTGTAAAGTTAAATTACTACTTCTTCAGCATTATTCGAATTATTGTGTCTAGGAGAGTTTTGTAGTTGTATACGATTACTTTTCCTAATAAATTAGAAATTTTGTTCTGAATTGCATTATTGATTCAATTAATTAGAAACGTTAATCACATTATTTATACATATATAGTCAAATTTAATATTGAACGTAGTTAAATTTATAGTTGTTTTTGGTTTTTTTGATCACTAGATGCATGATTCTACATTCGAGCCAATGATGAAGATAACTTAGAACTATCCATCTTTAATATGGTCACTGTTTCAGAGACCGATAACAAGTTTTCTGATTCAAACAAAATTAGAGAATGTGGCTTTGAACCAGTTTACAAGGTATGTATATGTATATGCATGTATATACATATATATGTGTATGTATCTAAATTGAAACATTTAGAATGACGGCCAAAATAATCTTATGTTACTTACCACAAGGCCAATTATCAAATGGAAAAGATATTGATGTCAAGCGACTCTCAATGAATTCCAATCAAGGTCTCAATAAATTTGAGAATGAAGTTTTTCTGATCACCAAACTTCAACATTGTAATTTAGTTAGACTGTTAGGATGTTGCGTCTATGAAGAAGAAAGAATGTTAGCTTATGAGTACATGCCCAGTGGAAGTCTAGATTCTCTTATTTTTTGTTTGTTTTCTCTACCACCCTTTGTTTCTTCCTAAATAAAAGTGCAAATTTTATTTTGAATCCCTGAGTTTTATCTAAAGTGTCACTTCAATTTTTTTCCCCTAAACAATTAAGGGCTTGGACTTTTAGTTAGTTACATTGTGGAGCTTCACAACTATTTTCTCCACGCATTCTTCACATTAACTATCCGATTTCAAGAGAAAAATGATAATTGAGGCCCTATATTACAACTAATTAAAAACTCAACCACTTAACTACTATGAGAAAAAAAAAACAAAAAACAAAAACAAACAAACAAACAAACAAGACAAAGCTTTGAAGTTACATTTCGAATAAAACTCATCGAAAAATATCAAAGTAAAACTTATCCTAATTAGAATTATATTCGATACATCAATAAAGTACACAAACTAAAAAATTTATCTAATTGATAATTTATCAAAAAATCAGAAAGTTCTGGTTTTTTGTGTAGATGTCAAAAACATAAGTAAATTGCTCCCATGGAAAAAATGATTGCATATTATTATGAGGATTACTCGTGGAGTTCTTTATCTTTATCAAGATTCAAGATTTAGAGTCATTCATATGAATCTTAAAGTTAGTAATATCCTATTGGATTTTGAGATGAATCTTAAAATTGCCTTGCCAAGACCTTTGGAGGTGATCCGGCATCAACAAAAACAAAAAAGGTGGCTGGAACTTAGTAAGCGACCATTCCTTGTTTAAGGAAATATTTGATTCAACTTTACATTTAGATTTCATTTTTCACTAACTTTTAATTTATTGAATAATGGTATACAATGGTTACATGTCTCTGAGTATGCAATCAATGGTTTATTTTCTATAAGTCTGATATTTTTAACTTCGGTGTTATAGTTCTTGAAATAATAAGTGGTAAAAGAAACAGAATGTACTATCATTCAGACAATGACCTAAGCCTTTTAAGACATATAAGTTCAAAGATTATTTTCTTTTTTAACTTAGTTTTCTCTTGTTTTCTTGTATCTAATTTCTATTATACATTTTATACTCAAACCAACTTTCAAGCTTAGAAACTCTAGATTGAAGGAAGAGCTTTTGAATTATTAGATCCAATACTTAAGATGGTATAGTACCAGTATCAAAGTATTGAAATGCATTCAAGTTGGTCTCCTTTGTGTACAATAATGCCATGTGATAGACCAACTATGTCATTCGTACTATCAAAGTTGGTCATTGAAAATGCAATACTACCCTAACCCAAGCAACCTGGGTTTTATACCAAGAGTATTCAAATGAGACATATTATCTAATAAATATAAATGATGTGACCATAACAGACCTCGGAGGTTGATAAAACATCTAAAGGATAGGACATCCACAGCCACCAATATAAGTTGCTAATATTAAAGGGATAAGTTGTATGTATAATGCTCAAAGGATTAAGGTAACTATCAAAAGTCAAGACGAGGACGAACTTAGAATGTTTTGTCTTACAATTACAATTTTATTCATTACCCTAGATTCCTAATCATATTAGAATTTAGCTTACACTTATCATACAATTATATTATGTCACAATATTAAGAGTCCATATGTAATCATTCAAAATAGATTATTTAAAAATAAATTGGGTCACATAAGTATGTCCTGTTAATTTTAGGTTAAACTACATGTGCTTTTCCTTAATATTTAAATAATTACACTTACTTCCACTCAACTTTTAAAAATTTTACTTACCTCTCATATTTTAAAATGTTTCTAACATTGACTCTTTTCTTTCTAAAGATCAACCGATAAAACTTAACGGAAAATATCAAAATAACCAAAATTTTAGATACTTTTCTTGTTTTACACATTCATCTTTCGCATATTCTTTAGTTTATTTTTTCTTCAAAAATTTTCCAAAAAAAAAAAAAAAACTTTGTTTGTTTTACTTATTTTTGATGATTTTTATAAAACAAATACTAATGAATACGTGAAAAAAGGATTGATTAATAAAAATAAGTACAAATTTTTTTGATTATTTTGATATTTTTTTGTTAAGTTTTACTAGTTAATTTAATGGAAATGGTCAACGTTAAAACTATTTCAAAATAATGGAATGTAAGTTCTAAAAGTTGAGGGTTGGTAAGTGTAATTACCTAAATATGGAGAAAAGATAACTTTAATTTTTTATTTATTTTATTAATATTTTAACTCATTTTATAGAATCTAAAAACACAATTCATATTAATCGCATCAAAAAAAATTTGAAAATAAATAAATAATTGCAACAGGAGCCGCCTCTCCTATGTGCTAATCATGCACTCTCTTCACTAGTTGAACAGATGTTCGAAATAAATTATTGTCGTGGTAAAGTTAACCAGGCGTCCTCGTACTATATTTTGAATTTTACTTTGAATCATGTAGTTTTAACAGTAACAATCAATCCCTTGTATTTTTGTATTAGGTTTCACTTTAATTCTATCATAAATTTTATGAATAAAAAATACCACCTATCAATTACATATAATAAACACGAGAAATTTTTTATCACATTTTGTTAACTAATATTAACAGAAAAATCAAACTAAAAATTTATTGTAAATATAGAGATTAAGTCTTCATTTGGTTACAAAAAAGCCATACATGTTTCGTTTTGTACGTATTTTTTTTCCATTTTTTATGGCTTATTTTAATAAAATTGAATTTTTTTAAAACAAATTGTAACTTTTAGGAATATTAATCGCGCTACTAAAAAAAAGGATAAATTCACGTCCGTTTGGGTAAAAATTAGAAAAAAAATAAAACTAATTTTTTTATTACTTTTTTACCCAATAGATAGTTTTTACCCATATAAACATGAATTTTTTTTTCTTTTTTTAACAAATATGATTAAACGCCTAAAAATTATTAATTCTAAAATACTAAATTTTGGCAAAAAAAAACTATAAAACGAAAAAATTTAGAAAAGCTATAAACTAGTTTTTTGGTTTTTTGTTTTTTTGGAAACCAAACTAAGCTTATGTGTTACAATTAATAATATAAAAATTAATTTACGGTCATTCTCGTCTTTCAGTCAAAATCGGGGCAGGGATGACAATTATGACCCGTTTGAAGATCAATAATAAAGTCTTCCGAGGCGAATACTTACAAGTTGCTGTCTTGATCAATCGTCTACTGCAATCACCAGGCAAGGTCGTACAGCGACTTCCAAAGGTGTAAAAATCATCGCAGAAACTCTATCCCCGCCGCTCTAAAATCTCGTACCTTCGTTGCGCTCTCACAACAATAATAGAAGGGACCCATACTGTTGCTGTAAGAGCAGGACAGGAATACGAGATGTTGGGACGGTTGGGATAGACTTCCTCAAATCATTACTACTCCGGATCAGAATATTTGACCGTTCGCACTTCAACGGCAGCGGTACAGAAAAACTCTGCAGCCCCTCAAATCGAAAAAATAGTCATTTGAAATTCTCTTCATTAATCTTTTTGATGACTCAAAATTTTTTATTTCATTTTATAAAATCTAAAATTACAAATCCAATTCAAATATTATTATCATCTTATTTTATTATATTTTGATAATTGAGATCAAATAAAATTAAAATTATTAATATTTATAAATAAAGAAGAAATTAAAAAATAATGTAATAAATTTATTTTTGAATTTCTATTGTTTTGCGTATTTAGTTATTCTTAAATGTATTATTTCAACCTATCCAAATATAATTCTTGATAAATATAATTAAGTGGTAATATAATATATTTATCAGGTGATATTTTAATTGGTAAAATTAAATTAATTGTTCATGTTATTTATTAATAAATTAAAATTTTATTTATAAAGTAAATTAATTTTTTGTGTATAATTTAAAAAAAATCAGTTTTAATTTGAAAACAAATTTGTACTGTTAAAAATTTTGGTAATAACAAAATGAAGGAATAGTACAAAGTTATCATTAGCAAGTACATACGAAAATACTTATAAAAAAAACATAAAAAAAGGAGAGAAAGATTTTATTGTAGATTTAAAATTTTTTAAAATAATATTTTTATTTTTATTATTAACTTATTTTTTAAATTTAAATATATAAAAGAATAAATATAAACGTGCATCGCAAGTGCATTCCAATTAATCTCTTTAATGACCCAGAATTTTTTTTGTTTTTGAGATTTTGTTTCAGGTATTTCAATAATTATTTTAATTCAGAGATTTTAACTAATTTATTTAAATTGAGTGATTTGTTAAATTGTGTAATTCGGAGTCATATTTACTTTGAGGTATCCTTTTATTTTTATTTTCGGAGTCGATTTTAAATAGATTTAACTTAAAACAATTAATTTAAATTATTAATTCTAAAACCTGGTGTACTTATTATCCCATAGTGCTTTATATATACATATATATATATATATATATATATATATGTATATAAGTCTATGGCACGAGGCAATCCTATTAACCATGATTATAATTTCAACTAGTTTGAAGAAACATTCTCGCATAATTTCATTTCTATAAAAATATAACTGAAATTCTCATAAACATATTGTTTTAAGGGTAAATTATAGTAAACTTCTCTAAATATTTAATTGAATATAAATAAATTAACATGGAAATCCTATTAACCATGCTATAAATATTTTATTATTTTTTATTCAAAATTTCAGCTACCAATTGATTAAAGGAAAAAAAAAAAAAAGTAACCCTTTGATAACCAAATTAAATTTTATCGTTGAAAAGTAACTTTATGGTGACCAGTTAGTAAAGTCTGTTTGGATAGAATGAAAGAAATGAAAAAAAGATAACAAACAATTAAAATTAATAATTTGTTTGTGAGTTTCTTTTAGGAAAGAAAAGAAAAGAAAAGAAATTGAGTGTTAAAATTTTAAAAATTTTATCTCCCCAAAAATGAAAAAAATAGAACGAAGAGAAAGGTAACTTAATAAAACTTTTAAAATAACATATTTGTCATAAAATAAAGAATAAAAATAATTAAATTACACAGACATCCTAAGATTTAACAAATTTATTACACTTCAAATTTCTCAAAAGATTTAATGGTAAAATAATCATCTATTATTTTCATTACCTCTATTTCTTCTCAACTCACAAATAAAAAGAAAGAAAGTTATTACTTTTTTTTTTTTTTTAAACTTACAACCAAATAAGAAGAAAATATAATATTTCTCTACTTTTCCTAAGCAATTATAATTTGGTTAGGAAAAATTTATTATTAGCAACTATCTTAATTTGCTCGCAAAAAATTATTTTTGTAGAGACCAAATTAATATTTGGTAAAAAAAAAGAAAAAGTTACTTCTAAATATGCTTTTTCATGTAACGTTTGCGTGGGTGGAGTGGATATGTCCTGAAAGATTACAACAAATGTTGAAAGGATGTACGAAATTATTCTCGCCTCCCAATTTGGACCGGAGCCTAGATGGCCCGTTTGATAAAGACTAAAGTCTTCCCCTGCCAATAGTTCCACTGCTGAAATTACCAGGAAGGACCATAAAGCAATCAAAAGGAATATGAGTCATTACTTTATTATTTTTTAATAAACATTTTTGGAATGGTTGACCAGGGGAATTTGATTTTGTCGGTGAGATTTTTCTCTAATTTTCATGTTTGAAATAAAAATGAAACTATTATAAACTTAATTTGATTTTATTTCATCAATTAAATTTTATGATTTTTATACCATTTAAAATCTAACTAAAACCAATAAAATTTGATATCTC
>QLOD02000033.1:20893638-20911326 GCA_003260245.2 Sideroxylon spinosum | reverse complement strand
AAAAATTGAACAACAAAATAAGACAACAAAAATCAAGCAAACAACTTGGGAAAACGATGCCTCGTATACTACTCATGATCCCAAGTCAACTCCTCCGTCCCATGATGCTTCCATAGCACCCTAACCTAAGGGGAGTCGTCTTTCCTCGAAGAACTTGCTCAGAAGAATCCAATCCTCACAAGCTTTATCTCATAAGAGACATCAGAATCAATCTCAAGCTCCTTCCAATCCAAAACATAAGACGGATCAGGATTATACTTTTTTAGCATAGACATATGGAACACGAAATGTACCTTAGACAACCTTAGTGGCAAAGCCAAATTGTACACCATCTCGTCAATGCAAACCAACACCTCGAATGGCCCAATGAACCTTGGAAATAACTTATCCTTACGGCCAAAATAAAACTATCCCTTACGTGGTGAGACCTTTAGAAACACATAGTCTCCTACCTCGAACTCCAATGGCCTACCCCGTAGATCAGCATAGCTCTTCTGTCGAATACGTGCCATCTTGAGCCTGTGCCTAATAATGTTGACCTTCTCTGTTGTCTCTCAAACCATCTTAGGTCCAAACAAAATTGTCTCTCCAACCTCTACATAACAAATAGGTGATTTGCACGGCTTACCATACAAAACCTTATAAGGTGCCATCTCAATATTAGACTGGTAGCTGTTATTGTATGGAACCTCTACCAATGGAAGATAAGCCTCCCAACCATCCTAATTATCCAGCACGCATGCTTGAACTTGTCCTCCAAAATCTAAATAATACGCTTAGACTGTTCATCTTTTTGAGGATGATAGGCGATATTAAACATCAAGTCCATACCCTTAGCTTATTGGAGACTCTGCTAGAAATGAGATGCAAATCTGGCATCTCTATCTAACACGATTGACACTGGAGCCCCATGTAACCTCATAATCTCCCTAATGTACAATCTAGTCAAACTATCCATAGAGTCAGTCAAACAACTCGGTAAGAAGTGGACCGACTTTGTTAACATATCCTCCACCACCCAAATAGTGTCATGCTTTTTGGGAGACTTGGACAAATTGGTAATGAAGTCCATTGTGATCTTCTCTCACTTCTATTCTAAAACTGGCAATGGTTGAAGTAACCTTGCTGGCTTCTGATGCTCAACGTTTGCTTGCTGGCAAGTTAAACAGTTGCTCACAAACTCAGCTACATCTTTTTTCATCTTTGCCTAAAAGAACTAATGGTGGAGATCTTGGTACATCTTCGTCCCTCCGAGATGTATCGTAAACTTAGAGTAATGTAACTTTCTCAAAACTACATGCAAACTGAAATTGGCACAAACTGTATTCATTGAAATCTCAATCATCCATCTAATCTATCGTTCAACCAGATATGCCCTCATCACTACTTATCCATCCAAACCTGATACTCATCAGTCTTAGCATCTACACTAGGCTTTCACAACCCTACTTAATAAGGTAGACTGAAATACTGTAGAAAACAACACTACTCGGTCCTTAGCTCCTTGACAGTTAAGCCTAAACTGGCCCAAACTATCAATCATCATTCACTCCTGCACTACGACACTTGCCAAAGTGGCATGAATCTTCTAACTCAAGGCATTAGCTATCACGTTGGCCTTGCTTGGATGTGAGTGTAATTCAAAATTGAAATTCTCTAGGTACTCGACCCATCTCCTCCACCTCAGATTCAAGTCTTTCTGAGTGAATATGTACTTTAAGCTTTTGTGGTTAGAGAAGACTTCAAACTTTTCTCCATAAAGGTAGTGCCTTCAACTCTTGAGCTTAAAGATAACATCTGTCAAACCAAGATCATACACTGGGTAGTTCCTCTTATGAGGCTTTAGCTACCTAGACCCATAAGCTACTATATTCCTTTCTTGCATCAAAACACAATCCAACCTTTCCTTGGACATGTCACAATAAACTGGATGCCCTAATCTTTTTCTGTGATTAAAAGCATAAGAGCGAAAGTCAATCTTTTCTTTAATTCTTGGAATGAACATTCGCAAGCTTTTTTTTTTTTTATAATTACGTAAATTTGGATTATATTGGAAACTGTACAAAGGTTTTAAAGGGCATACCCTCCTTTACAAAAGATTCCGATCATCTATTAATTACAAGCCTCCAACTATTACACAATTACATATTAACATCTATACATTTAACATCAAAAGATTAGGACCCATCCAACATTTACCTTGATAGCTTGTAGGATCTGATTCTTAAAGGAGGAGATGCCTTTGAACATTCTGCTATTTCTCTTTCCATAAGTGATATAGCATGCATGCCAGCTTCCTAATATAGCTTAGAAAATTTTTTCCACTAAACTTACAAATCATCCATTTGATTTTTTCCTCCCAACTCTGATATTCTTTGGAAATGAAGCATAAAGTGTAGACTTCATCTCTTAAGGCAACGGAGAATTTGCATTTGAAGAAAAGGTGGCTTAAGTCTTTTGCTTTTTCAGTACACAAGCTACAGGTTGCCTCAACTAATATGCCCCATTTAACAAGCTTATATTTTGTATTCATCCTATTCTTAATTGCAAGCCACATAATGAAGCTATGCCTTGGTATATTCCTTAAAAACCAATGAAGTTTGTGCCATGCGACCCTATTGTGTGCATTCCTTATATGACTACATGTAGATACTACTCTATAAATACTAGATTTTGAAGCTAGCCAAATAAACTTGTCGGCTTGGTTTGGTTGGGGATTAGAAACTGGTTAATTTCTGTAAGCCTTTTGAAGTTCCCATGAATTAGGAAAAGGCCAATTCCAATTATTATTACTAATAATAGCTGAGACTTTTGCAGTTTTTGATATGCCTGCATCATAAGCAATTTGATCTCCATGCCTGGGACTAAGTGGGCCTTGTGAATGCCAATTAGAGTACCAAAGTGAAGCTTATTGGCCATTTCCAATCTTATACTTGCTGATGTTTATTGCACAATTTTTGAGTTTCAAAATTTTGCTCCAACTCCAGGAACAGTAATTTGGTATAGGCATAGACTAAAATTCCTTTTTCTTTATTAGGTAATTCTGGCACCATTGGACCCAAATGAAGTTCTTATTTGTACACATATGCCATCAGTGTATTATAATAGCAGCCTTATTCTATTCCTCTATCTTCTTTAGACCAAGTCCTCATTCAATTATTGGACAGCATAATTCATTCCACGCCACTTTGTTAGATGATTTCTTAAGAGTTGGTCCAGACCACAAAAATCATCTTAGTATATGTTCCATATCCTTATAAACACTCTTAAGAAAGATGAAATGTAGGCTCCAATAGACTTGCATACTAAAGAGGATTGACTTAATGATTATGAGTCTTCCAGCATAAGTAAGGCTTCGATTAGCCTAGCTTTTAACTCTACTTAGCACTTTATCAATTTTCTCTTTACAATCCGCAGCCTTCAGCTTCATTGTGATAAGTGGCAGCCCCCGGTATTTGATAAGGAGTGTATCTAATTGAAAGTTCAGAATACCATAGAGCCTTTCCTTCTCCTCTTAAGTAATCCCGGCTATATGTATTTTTCTTTTCCGTTTATTTGGCAGCAAACCAGAATATTTTTTAAATTCAGATATAACATTATTGATAGTCTGATATGTGGCTTCATCGAGGTAGCGAATTATGAACAAATGATCGGCGAAACATATGTCTTTGATGTTGAGCTCCTTGCATTTAGGATGGTAAGTAAATGAACATTCAGCTATTTCTTGTCGGAATAATCTTATAAGGAATTCCATTACTAAGATGGTGTGACAAAGGGTCTCCCTGTCTTAATCCTCTAGCCCCAATAAAATACCCTTCTAGTACTTCATTGATGGAGATGGAAAACTGTGGAGTAATTATGCAAGCTTTAATCCAAGCTATGAATTGATTTGGTAGATTAATAGCTGAGAGTATGTCCAAGATTAAATCCCAAGATATTAAGTCGAAGGTTTTCATCAAATCTATTTTCATGGCACATCTTGGAGTTATATTTTTCCTTTGATAATTTCTATCAAGCTCTGGCATAAGTAGAATCTAATCGAATATTGATCTTCCGGCAAGAAATGTTGCTTGGCTATTGCTAATTACTTAAGGCAGGATTGTTTTAAGTCTATTAGTAATGATTTTAGAAATGCACTTACAGATTGTAGTGCAACACAAAATAGGCCTGAAATTAGTGATACAGTTTGGATTATGTACCTTTGGAATGAGTGTAATTGCTGTTGCATTAACTCCCTTAGGCATTTTGCATGTATCAAAGAAGGTTTTGATTGCTTGAGTGAAATCCTTGCCAACAACATGTCATACTGTCTTGAAAAAATTATCTAGATATCCATCTGGTCTCGGAGCTTTGTTGTTAGGGAATGCTCGCAAACTTCATCACCCACAAACTTAACTCCCTTCTGAGTCAATCTCATCATTGGCCCAGCTAGCCGTCAAAAGTCCAACATAAATCTCCGGTATTATCATGCCAGTCCCATAAAGCTACAGGTCAATCGTTGGCCTACACCAATACATAAGTGCTTCAATCCTAGAAGAATCCACTACGACACCCTCACCTGAAACAATATGCTTGAGGAGTTTCACCTCTCAAAGAAAAAATTCACACTTATTATACTTGGCATATAACCGGTGGTCCTTCAAAGTCTGAAGCACAATCTGCAAATGTTTCTCATCCTCTTCCTCTGATCATGAGTAAACTAATACATTATCGATGAAAACGTCCACAAACTGATCCAAATACTTGTTGAATGCCCGGTTTATCAGATCCATGAACACTATTAGTGCATTTGTCAAACCAAAAGGCATAACGAGGAACTCGTTATAATCATACCGAGTCTTAAATGTTGGCTTGGGGACAAGTTGATATTCAAAAAGCACATTGACCCCTTCAACTGATTAAATAGGCTATCAATTCTCGATAGTGGATTCAGATTCTTGATGACGACTCTATTCACTCTCTTATAATCAATAACATTTTGAGTGTGCCATCTTTCTTTGCTGCAAATAATGCTGGCACACCCTACGGAGATGTGTTGGGTCAGATAAATCCTTTTGAGGTCAAATTCTCAATTTGAGTCTTCAACTTGCTAGCTTTGCAGGTGCTAACCGATAAGGCGTAATAGATATCGGTTCAGTCCATAGAACCTAGAAAATTACAAACTCCACTTATCCTACTAGCAATAAGCCAAACAAGTCTTCTGAGAATACCTCTGGAAATTCATAAACTACCCGTGGCATCTCAGCCACACGCGACTCCCCATATTCTGCTGCCAAGCAAGCAACCAAACTATAAAGATCCACCCGTCCTTACCCATTTAGGAAAAGTAAAGTCCGTGGACCGTAACGGTCTCTTGAACGCCTAATCACATTTCTCTTAAGAGTAAACAATGTCACATAGCCCTGGGATCAATCAGTAAATGCTTGATAGGTTACTAGCCAATTCATATCGAGTATCACATTAAAACTGTTCATCCTTACCATAATAAAATTGTGAGAAGATTGATAATCATTCACTGAATAGTCCTTTACTATCTCATTCATTACTCTAACATTATTCAAGTCCTCATCAACTATCAAGCCCTACTGGTTAGGCCCCTCTTAAATTGCTTGTAATGATATCTCTCAATTGATACTAACTCCAGAGCATAAGTAGGGAGAGATGCAAACAAAAACTCTTACTCTAGCACTAACATTGTCCCTTGAGTCAAGGCCATTAACTCATCTCTTTTTGTGTCCCTGAGAATGATAGGGAGAAAGTGTCCATGGAACAACTCCTGAAATCTCTCCGAAGTCAAAGACGTTACACTCTGAGAGTTTTCTACTAAACTCCTCCATGTAGTTGTGTCACCCTTGAGCTGAAAGGTGATAAGCACAATGTGAGTCTGAGAATCAAAAATCTACAGTGCCTTAAAGATCTTCTCGTACTGACCAAAAAATCCTCTACAACCATAGAGTTTTTCATTACATCATAACTAGGAGGTCTCATCCTCTTAAACCACTCCAATGAACCACCTAGCTAACTAACAATAGTTGGAGGTCCCCTCCGTGCACATCCATCTAATACTGCCATTGCTAAGACCATCTACTATACAAAAGTTTTAGGGTCAAATACCCCTGTCATCTAAACTGAAAGTTATCCTGACTAGACCTTCTCATTCTATGGCACTGGAGCTACTTCAGGTGGAACATCAAATTCTACCTTATCATTAGACCATTGCTTATGGGTCAACTTTGGCTAATGTAAACATTCTTAATATGGACTCTCTAGTCTAAGTAGACCTAAAATCTATGACCACGACCTACTTTAGTTTATATAGCATGCCCACGATTGACATTGGCCTATATCCCATGACCTTTGGGTCACCCATGGTCTCTACCTCTAGCTATTGGCATAACTCTGGGTGCCATGGACTAGAAACAAAGAAAACTCTACACTTCAGTATCAAGTTAAAAATTTCAAACCTCAATTATATCTTTGTGAATTAAAGCACACATAACGCATCAAAGCACGTAACCTCAAAAATAGAAAATCTCCTACTTTCACTAGGTATTCATAAACCTAGGCTCTAATAGCATCCTGTCATGTCCCAAAATCTAATCCCTGGGGCATATGGACTAATTCCACAAATTTGCATCAAACCACATCAAGTATAACTTAATCAGAGTGAAAGCAAATTAAAATAAACATTAATCAATTTCTTGAATGTTCAAAACATCTTTAAAATGTCCTAAAAATGACTAAATAACCATGCCATAAACGTAGGCCCAAATCAATATCCTATTACATTACAATTCAAAAAAAAAAAAAAAAGAAAAAATGTTGGAATGCAAAATAAAACAGATCATTCAGCTATAAGAGTCCAAGATGGCTAGCAAACCTACCAGTCCATCCCATCCATCAACCATTGCATTACCAACTATAGTAAAAACGAGCACTAAATTCCATATGTGCTCAAAAAGTGTTTATAAGATATAATTTCTTAATCATGCAAAACAATAAACACTTAATCAATATGATTAAAGTTAAAAATTTTATAAGATCTAAAATTTCCATATTTAATCATGTCATTCTAATTGAACAATTACTTAGTCATGATCCCGCAGTCTCATGCTAAAATAAATCACATCACGTCATTCACATCATCACACATCAATATCATACTATGAGTCAAGTACTCTACAAGGTTAGTCTATGGCCACGGAACTAAACCAAAAATAAATTCCGAAGCCTAAGTCATGGGGTACAACTAGTTCTACAGTTCTAAGTGTACTTATAAAATCCCCAGGCCTAAGCCTTAGGGTACATATGGTCATGTAATCCCAGATGTACTAATCAAATCCCCATATCTCAATCATGAGAAATAACTAGTCCCGAAGTCCCAGATATACTTATCTTACCTCAGTAGGTAAACCAATCTTACAGTCCCGATATTAATATACGCTAATACAAACCGTATATACATATTATAGATTTTTAGCCTACTGGTAATGCTAAGCCATCCTATGTAGGTTTCGAGACTTGACCATTGGGATCTAAAACCCACTCTTTCTAACACCCTTAATAACCCCAATAGTCAAAAAATCAAATCTTATTAATTCCTTTAATTAGCAGCACAACACACACAGAGTTCTCTTTAATTAGGTTCTAGTGTTCATCCTTTAAATTAAAAAGTCTTATGAAGTTATCCCAGACCTAAGTTTCATGTTGCCTATTTCATGCAAGTGTTTAAAAAAGCAAACAAATCCTCATTAAATTTAATTAATAATTTTCTATTTAATGGAATATGCCTTTCAAATATTTAGATTCCCTTAGACATAATCATATATTTTAAAATACCTAAATCCATGACCTTTAAAACGCACATAAATTTACAATTTAAATTTTCTTCCCAAATTAATCATATTTAAATATTTATCCAATCATTTAATTTCAAATAAATAATTTCAACCCAATCGCTATTTCAAATTTATAAAAAAAAAAAAGAGGGGGGCAAGCACCCGTTTTGAAATGGCGAAGACCTATGCCACAGTTGGAAGGAAAGCATGTTATTTAATTAATTCTAATTAATATAGATTCCTTCAATATATCTGTTACCACATAGCCAATTCAGCAAATAAAATATATAAAAGTAAATGTATATTTATTTAATCTTCTAAAACCCTCCTTTATAATTAAACTTTTTCAATTAAACTTGAGATTTTCATTTCTCAAGATTCTATTCTGTTTGAAAGAAAAAAAAAGTATTTATAACGTACAAATAAATACAAACCAAACCAAACTAAGTCTTTTCCCATTATGTGGGGTCGGCTATGTGGATTTGATGATGCCAATCAAATCTGTTGAGAGGCATGTCCTCCGTTAGATCCATAGAAATAAGGTCATGTCTAATAGTTTCTTTCTAACTTCTCTTAGGTCTCCTTCTCCTTCTCCTTCTCCTGATCCTGGCAATCTCTATGCTTTCACACTTTTTAACCGGTACCTTGATTGGACGTCTTTTGATATGGCCGAACCATCTTAAATGATTTTCTCTCATTTTATCATTAATTCGTACTATTCCTACTTTGTCCCTAATCTCCTCGTTCCTAATCCTATCTCTTCTTGTGATCCCACACATCCATCTTATCATTCTCATCTCTGCAACTGCCATTTTCTAAATATGATTATGCTTTACTACCCAACACTCTGATCTATACAATAGCGCTAGTCTTACCGCCACTTTATAATACTTTCATTTCATCTTGAGGGGGACTTTTTGATCACGCAAGACCCCTGAAGTACTCCTCCATTTGTTCCCCTGGCCTGAATCTTATGCCTTACATCATTATCAATCCCTCCAAATTGTTGCACTATAGATCCAAGGTACCTAAAGTTTTTTCTTTCTCTACAATCTTTTGTGTGCCTAAACTTACTTCTATATCCCCAGTTGTCCTACTTTGGCTAAACTTGCATTCATATATTCCGTTTTACATGTACTTAGCCTAAACCTTTTTGTTTTCAACATTTTTCGCCACAATTTTAACCTAGCGTTCACTCCTTCTCTCATCTTATCTACTAAAATAATGTCATCTATAAATAACATACACTATGGTACCTCATCTGGAATATGCCTTGTAATCTCATCCATAACTAGGGCAAAGAAGTACGGCTTAACGCTGAGCCTCGGTGTAGACCCATCGTGATAGAAAATTCCTTAGTCTCTCCGCCAGTCATCCGGATAGATGTACCGGCTCTATCATATATATGCTTAATTACCTCAATATATGCAGCACACTCTCCTATCTTTTCTAATACTCTCCATAGTATCTCCCTAGGTACCCGATCGTATGCCTTCTCCAAATCAATGAACACCATGTGTAAATCTTTTTAATCTTCTCTATACTGTTCCATTAACCTCCTAAGGAGAAAGATCACCTCCATGGTTGATCTCTCAGGCATGAAACCAAATTAATACTCTGAAATGTTTGTTATCCTTTTTAGTTGTCTCTCAATAACTCTCTCCCATAATTTCATCGTATGGCTCATCAATTTAATCCCGCGGTAGTTCACACAGTTCTGAATGTCTCATTTGTTCTTGTATATGGGTATAAGGATACTTTTCCTCCATGCATCAGGCATCTTCTTGCTCTTTAGCACTACATTAAAAAGCTTTGTCAACCAACTTACGCCATCCTCCCCCAAGCACCTCTAAACCTCAATAGGGACACCATCTGGCCCAACCGCTTTCCCATTCTCCATCTTTTTCAATGCTTCTTTTACTTCCTCCCTACTAATTCTCTTATAAAACATATGATTCGCTTCTTTCCTAAAAGTGGTAAGCGGCCCTAATTGTATGTCACCACAACTACTTTCGTTAAATAACTTATAGAAGTAGAAATAGCTTTTCCAACGCTCTTTTATCTCATCTTCCCTTACTAACACCTTTTCATCCTCATCCTTAATGCATTTAACTTGGTTTAAGTCTTTGGTTCGCCTATCTCTGGCTTTAGCAAGCTTGAATATCTCTCTTTTGTCTTCATTAGTGTCGAGTCGCCTATACAACTTCTCATATGCCTTTTCCTTAGCCTCACTAACTACTTTTTTGGTTTTTCTTTTTTCTTCTTTATACTTCTCCAAGTTCGCTTCATTTCGATCTTTTTGCCAAAATTTAAAACGCTCTCTTTTAACTCTTATCTTATCTTAGATAGCCTCGCTCCACCATCATGCATCTTTCTGCGCCGGAGCACCCCATTTGGATTCTCCTTCGACTTCTTTCGCTACCCTCCTAATACACTCTGCTACCTTATCCCACATATTATTTGCATTCTCGTTTACCCCACAAACGTCTTCCTCTAGTACTTTTTCCCTTAATGCTAATTGCTTATCACCTTTCAAGTTCCACCGTTTGGTCCTTGAGTATCTATTCAACTTTATTTTTCTAGTTTACCTTTGGAGCTATACATCTATGATCAACAGCTTATGTTGGGAAGTCAAGCTCTCTTCCGGTATAACCTTGCAATCTTTACAAGCTAAGCGGTCTCTTTTCCTAGTTAAAAAGAAGTCAATTTGTGTCCTTAAGGAGCAACTCTTATAAGTCACTAAATGTTCCTCTCTCTTCTTAAAAAAGATGTTCGTTACCATCATATCATAAGCTACTACAAACACCAAAATATCATTCCCTTCTTTATTTCTATTAGCATATCCATATCCCCCATGTACTCCTATATATCCATCTATGTCACGTCCTACATGACCATTCAAATCTCCCCCTATGAAAACCATCTCTTATTGAGGTATCTCTAGTAGCATTCCTTCCAAGTCTTCCCAAAACTTCTCCTTATATCTATCTCCTAAGCCCACCTGGGGGGCGCAAGCACTAATTATGTTCACTATATCTTCTCTTAACACTAACTTAATCACAATAATCCTATCTCCAGAGCGTTTTACATTAACTATATCTTCCTTTAGCTCCTTGCTTACCACTATGCCGATCCTATTCCTCGATCTATTAAGTCCCGTATACCATAACTTATATCCAGTCCCCTCAATCTCTTTAGCTTTTTGTCCCAGCCACCTTGTCTCTTACAAGTAAGTAATTGAGATACGTCTCCTTTCCATTGCATCTACCATTTCTATTTCAAATAGAGTTTTAATTAACGGTATTTCCACAATTATTTTTAACTGACCAACATATGCCATATAATTTAATTATATATTGGTAAACAAAAAAAAAAAAAAAAAAAAAAACCTCCCCCCCTTCCACTCCAAGTGGACACACGCATATACATACCTTTGTAGCTATATTTTTATGTATTCAACAAAGAAAAATAGTAAATACATTTTATTTTTAAAAGATATATATTATTTATTGTTGAAGTATATGAAATTAAAATTAAGATGTATTTAGAGTTGTATAAATTTGTAAAAGATAGTGTCTCATACTATATGCAGTGAGTTGAAAATTTAAATTTTATATTCTCGTAATTTGTGTTTGTAGGAATTTGTAGAGTTTTATATTTATTTTTTAATTCCAAACGGTGCCTAAAGGTTTATTTCACGATGAATTCACCCAGCAAAGAACTCGGTCCCAATTTAGTTAGTTAAGGTTTGACTTAATTTGTTAATATAATAAGGATTTATTTCTCCTATACCCCTGCAGTTTCGACTTCATACACTTAACCTCATATTTTTCATAAATGTGCACTTAGACCCCTTAACATTTGTATTACACTCACTTAAACCCATTTTGTTAAATTTCTCATCAAAAAAGTAATGTTTGACCAATCTAATAGTTTGAAATTTCCTTTATACCCTTAGTATTAATAAAAATATATTTGTAGTATGATATGACATATATTGTTTATATAAAAGTTAAATTATAATAATTTATTAAAAACTTTTTCTGAACCTTTTCAATTTATTAAAAACTTGTTGTGAACCTTTTCAATGTAAGAAGTTAATAATTTAAATTATTATGCCTCGCATTAATATTTTAAATTATCGTATATAAATTAGTAATTATACATAATAAATTATCATTATATTTTCAATTAATAATCTAATAAACTAAACACGGAAATAAAAATTACATTTTAACTAATCTATTAATTTGTTTTTTGTGAACCTTTCTGTATACTAGTAACAAATTGGACTCGCTTAGTAGATATACTATTAATATAATTTATTTACTCTCCTAAAATATAAATATTAAATATATTTTTGAATAACATCGAATAGTTTTTCTCAATATAATATAGGTTTTCTTTTTAACAAAATAATAAATATTGATGAGCTGAATTGCTGATTAATAGTTCTAGCTGACTCAGTTAAAAGTATGTTTATGTTCATTCAAATAATAAACAAACTAAATCTGAATATAAAATAAAATAAAATTTACTTAGTAAATGAGTCAACCTCAAGCAAAATTACGCTCGACTCAGCTGAGTTCATATCTATTTGTGCTACTACTGTAATTTTTTTCCCTTCTATTTTGGATGATATTTCACAAATTCACTAGTATTCAACTTTAAATGCATTTGAATTTCCTATATGTATTTACACGAGAAATTACATGTGCCTAAAGATATAAAAACATAATTCGGTCTGCAAAAGGATTAAATATAAATTTGTAAAAGAAACCTTCATGAAAAACTATAAAAATAACAAATAGAAATAAAAATCACTAATTAACAACGACTAAAAATAATGTAAGTATGGCATAAAGAGTGTAAAGGTATATGTATTTAAAATTTAAAATTTTAATTTAAACGTTTATTTTTTAAGAATTTAAACAAATATATAGTTTAAATGTCATTTTTTATTTCTAAATAAACAATCTTATTTAAATTTATCTAATAAATATCGATATAGTATTTAATAAAAGTGTATAATTTTATTATTTATTAAAAATATTATCACAATTTTAAAAATGTTAATTTAGAAACATTTATAAAAAAAAACGTATTCGAAAAAATATGGAAATAGTGAGAAGGAATGTTTTCGATATAGATGTTAACGGGATGGATATGAGGTGGGTATGGCTTTCCCCATCCCTGTTTTTTGGAAAAGAAAATTTTTTCCATACTCTTTTCTGCCAAGTAATGGATTCCTTGTCTCCAATCTCGTTTACTCGCCAAACATAATAACAACTGTATATTATATATTATACATATAATAAATATTATAAATATTATATGTATTAAATAAAAATATATTATGTATATATTAAAATATATATTAATAAACAAGTATTTAATGGGTACAGAATGGGTTGAAAATTGTTTACCCGTTCCCATTATTAGTATCCCCATACCCTCTCAGAATCGGACGGGTGAAAGGAAACTCGTTAATTACGGGAAATTTTAACATCCCTAGTTTTCATATAAAGTGAGCAAAAAAACGATCAAATTAGAGAGAAAAGTAAGTAATTCTAATCATTGAACTAATCCAGCGATTGAAATGTCCCAAATCTAAATTTTGAGCTTCGTTATTTTAGAGATAGCCAACATGGCTACTTTAAATTTAAAATGAGAATTTAGAAAAATAATTATCCCAATCTTAATTAATATTTAGGAATTTTTTCTTTATTTTATAAATTTAAAAAATACTAAGATTGGTTCTTTTAAGAAAAATAATCTTTTAAATATTTTCCTAGTAGAAAAATAATTTACTCTTAACCTTAATTAATATTTAGGCATTTTTGTTGTTAGTTTTAAAAAATAGTAAGAGTTGTTATTATAAGAGAAGTAATAATGGAACATTTTCCTAATCATTATTTAGGTATTTTTTTTAATGTTTCATTTAATTCCTTGAAAAATGTAATGTTTGGAGCCATAGTGATTTTTTAGGCAAGTGAATCCGAATCTATATGTTAACTTCACATCAATCAAAATTACACAACACTATTAGAAAGAAACAAAAAAACAAAAAAAAATTCAAACTGGTTTTAGTGAAACTATTAAATGAAATATTTATAATTTCGATTTAAATAATTAAAATAATAAACTGTTATAATAATAATAAGCATAGAATAAAAAAATTTAATAATATAAACACTGATTACACCAATAAAATTACTAAGAGGTTAAACACAGTTTTCTTAAAACAGATTCATCTCCTCTTGTATATGCTCGAAATATTTTTGAACGTCTTTCTTTCAAGATACAATGGATGGAAACAATGAAATAAGCATAACACTTCAATGCTCCTCAACAAACTTGAACAAAGACAAAACACTATCAAAACTATGAAGTATGCAAATGCAGAGAGCAAAACGAGAGGAAGAGAATTTTTGGTGTGCTTTGAAAACAGAACGAAGTTTATAGTTATAGGCAATGTGTGGGAAATTTTTGAATTAAACAGAAAATTAATGTTGTTATACAAAATTCAAAATTCAATTTAAATTTGTAATAATACTTCTGTATTTGGTATTTAAGATTCAAATTCAAAATAAATCTGTAACAATAGACTTAATTTGATTTAAATCACTAATTATTTGTAAGTGCGTGGAAAAAATGGAAAACAAAAGGCTAAAATTGGTTCTTTTTTAATCCGACATTCGTGTTCACTAGTTGTGTGCTTGCACATGAAGGAAATTCGTTGAGCCTTTGTTAGACGGTTGAATTTGCACCTCTTACACAGGCGCACGAGGCATAGTACTTCTATTAGTTAGTTAATACTCCTAAAAAGAGTAACTATATATAAAGCACTCAAAATCCTTATTTTTTTCAATGAGGGACATGTAATAAACCAGATTTAATTTAAATTATATTTTATTATTTAGAAATTCTAGTCTATTTTTTATTTTATAATTTAAGTTTTTTTTTATTAATGTTGGGTTGTATTTAAATGATTGAATTTGGTAACCCTTGAGGATTTTAAATTTTAAAGAAAATATATAATTTTCTTAAACCCTTGGGAGAGGGAATGCAATTAATTAAATTTATTACCGTTGGCTATATATAGTGTTATATGCCTTCATGTAAAACCCTTAAAAAAAATGAAAAAAAAAAACTAGGCGTACGGCGGTGGTTAAGTTCTCTTCTTCGTTATGCTATATTCTTTCTTTGTTTTGCTGCGTTTCTTCTTTGCTGACGTTGCTGTACTTTCCTTCTTTGTTAAGGCCTTTATCTTGCAAGACCAGCCAAAATCTACTATATAAGTATATATGTAAAATTTGCACATCTTAAGGAAATGGGTAGAATCTTTTTATTGTTTGTGTGAAATATAAATATATAAGTATATGCATGCGGGTCATATATATATACTATTAGGGTTTCGGTTCCATGTATATTTGTGTGTTCATATACGAAAAACAATCGAATTACCTAAGAAATCTCATAACCTGGAAGGTTTATATATATATATATATAAGGCATTAGGTGGAAGGAAAATAACTCCGAAACTCTCTATTACTGTGTATGTGCTATATATATAAATACAAATAATATATATATATATATATATATGTATATATTAACAGTGAGGTGGAAATTCTGGTGTATGTTTATATATAAATTATTATTATTATTATTATTTTTTGTCTTTTGTGGTCTCGTTCAGCATGATTATATATACATGAGCTTACACTAAATTGTGTTCCAGATGCTTGATTGCTTGATAGATTTTTCATTATTATTTATTAAATCTTTAATGAGATTAATTTAGACGTGATTGATTGAATTGTTAAAATTAATGCATTACTTATATATATGTGCATTATTGATGTTACTCTAAGGTTGATTGTTTAATTCAATTATAGTTTGTGTTATTTAATGTATTGATGAATTGATGGTTAATAAGATTTAGAACTTAAATTAAGAAGAATTTATTTAATTAGGATTTAAAATGAAATTTGGCATTGTATGTTGTTTGGGTTGAGGGGTACTGAAAATATCGGATATAAATACTCGATGGTTGAAAGTCTCCAAACCCATGCAAGGGGTGGTTATCAAGTCCAGTAGACTAGTAACTTACGAACGAACAGATACCTAAGGGTGGCATCTATTCCTAAGGTTTCGGCCTAAGAAGCAGATACCGAAAGATAGTGTATATTGGTTGAGTCCTGTTCTTACGGGACAACCAAATAGACATTGAATAATGATGTATATTGGTTGGGTTCTGTATCTACGAGACAACCAAGTAACAGTACCTGAAAACAAATTTTTTTAATTTTGATATGTTATGTGGTGTACGATTAAAAAGTAAAAGAAGATAAATAAATAAATAAATCTAATTTCTTGTATGAGATGATTATTTGTACTGAGATGATTATTTGTGCTGAGATGTTTCACTTAATAGTATGCTAAGGCATATTATTATATTTATATTATTATTAAGGTTCTGACCACTTGTGGTATTAGTGCTCATCCCCCTATAGTTTATGATGCAGGTTAAAATTTTGATTCACGTGCTGGATCTTCTGAACATGGAAATTAAGACTTTATTATTTTTTTTCTTATGTTTGAATTTCAAAATTTTTTTTAAGTAAAATGTAATAAACTGCTATTTGTGAGGTGGATATAAATTGTTTATATTTGATTTTGGGAGACTATTTGGGCCCAATTTTGGAGCTTATAGTTATATTTTGGAGCTTTTTTGCCTAGTTTGTTTAAACTACGCATTTATTTAAATTTAAAAATGAAATATATTTATTTTTATATTTTATTTATATTTATTACTCCATAACGTATGCATATGACTCTGATGTGGGATAGGATAGTCGTTAAATGGTATAATATGTGTTCTTTTGTTCGCGGTCTGGGATGGTGGAAATCCGGGGCATGATAGGACAAATGTTTTCCTGCTTCTCACTTAGCCTTATTTTCCTTCTAAGTAAGGGTGCTCTTTTGAGATACAATTTGTCATTCATATCATTTAATGCCAAATTTTCCAACAGACACAACTATAGTGCTTTTGTATTTAAAAGCAAAAGGGAAGTTGTAGCCATCTATCAATGTGGAACAAAGAAAAAAAAAAGTTAGAATTTATGAATGAGAAGAGAAAGAAATGGAGGAATTGAAGAAAAGGAGTGTAATCCGGATCATTGAACTAATTCAACACTTGAAATTATTCTAAAGTTAAATTCTTAAACTTCTTTATTATATAAATTTAATTTAATTAGATTTAAAAGTTAATTGAAAATACCGTATTATTTTAATGTTATGAATGCACTAAGAAACTATATTATATATATCATATTTCTGATTAGTCTCTTTCTTTGTTCTGAAAGGAATAGTGTCTCTTTCAAGTAGGATTATAAATAAATATTATTATTTATAAATAATTTAAGTTTAACTCGAAAAAAAAAATAATAAATCATGCTCCATTAGACACATTCACCTGGCATCAAATCGAATTTAACACAAAATTTATATTTACTTAATAAAAACCGACTTGATTGCGTAATGTTTGGTTGTCTGGGTTGATTTGCACATGTTCGTTTGGTTAGCACAAACAAATAAAATAAAATGTCAGCTACTTTTTGTGTTTGGTAACATCGTTAAAAAATTTTAAAATACTTCTAATTTTTTTTACCAAAGATCAAAAATTACTAAAAATTTGTAAAAATTTTCTTTAATTTTTACCAAACAATCAAAATTTTCTAAATATTTCAAATTTTACCAAACACACCAAAGAAATTCGTAAAAGTTTAATTTTTTGTGCAACTAGACGGACTCTTATCCCATTTATGATGGGCAACTCTGTAAC
>QLOD02000033.1:20851149-20882168 GCA_003260245.2 Sideroxylon spinosum | reverse complement strand
TTGACTTGGCAACAATTTCAACAGCTACTAGAAACTTTTCCTTTGCAAATAAGATTGGAGAAGGTGGTTTTGGTCTTATTTACAGGGTAATTTTTCTACCTTGTTTACATGGTTAACAATCAAATGCTAATTGTTTCTTGAATGTAGTCATTGTTTAAATTACTTGATTTTATTAGCATTTAACCTAAAGTCTAGTTTTCATGATAAGCCAATAGGGTAAATTTCCAGATGGACAAAAAATAGCCGTGAAGAGACTTTCAAAAACCTCAGGCCAAGGCCTCAATGAGTTCAAGAATGAAATTACATTGATTTCAAAGCTGCAGCATCGGAATTTAGTTAGGGTTTTGGGATGTTGCATTCATGAAGAGGAGAGAATGTTGATCTATTAGTACATGTCCAACAAAAGTTTAGATTTATTTCTTTTCAGTTATAACATCTAAACTTTTGAAACCTTTGAAAATTTTGCCTAAAATATAGTGAAGTTCCTAATATACTTGCAACTTTCAGATCAGACAAGAGGTACATCAATTGATTGGAAAATGCGTTATGACATAATAGTAGGAATTGCTCGAGGACTTCTCTATCTACATCGGGAGTCAAGATTGAGAATAATTCATAGGGACTTGAAAGCAAGCAACATTTTGCTAGACTATGAGATGAATCCAAAAATTTCAGATTTTGGTTTAGCAAGAACTTTTGGAGGGATCAATCAAAAGAAAATACAAATAGGGTTGTTGGGACCTAGTAAGTACGATCCTATTATATTTTTCCTCTCTCTTCTTATGTGTAATGCTTTCCATTTGATAAGTTTCTATTATGACTATATGCAGTGGCTATATGTCTCCTGAATATGCAATAGATTGACAATATTCAGTGAAATCATAGACATTTAGTTTCGGTGTTTTAGTTTTAGAGATAGTGAGCGGGAAGAAGAATTGGGGATTTTATCATCCCGATCACGACCTCAACCTTCTTGGACATGTAAGTTTACAATAATTTGCATAATATACACTTACTAAGTCTTTGTTTGGGAGGTGAGTTTGCACACAGATGATCATAATTAGAGACAAAATCCTTATTCTAATTTTGACCATCCGTCATGAGTTCATGAAACCTCTCATGCAAAACACATCCTAAAAGACTTAATTTTCTTTTCCTTAGTATAAGAAAAGAATAATTTTTTATGCTAAAAATAAAAAATTGAACTTCTATATTTTGTTTTAGGCTTGGAAATTATGGAATGATGGAGAGCTGATGAAACTTGTCGATGTTTTCATGGAGAGTTTGGTTCCTTCAGAATTGTTAAGATGTATACAAGTGGCCCTTCTGTGTGTGGAAATTCTCCCCGATGACAGGCTGATAATGTCAATAGTTCTATTAATGTTGGATAGCGAGAACCCAAATTTACCCAAGCCTAAACAACCGAGCTTTTACTCAGAGAGGTTTCTGACTGACATAGATTCGTCATCAACAAGGAAAAAACCTTGTACCTCCAATGAAGTAACAATAACAATGCTGCATGGTAGATAGAAGTTTTGCCCTTATATATGTTTGTAAAGTCCTCTTTGCATAGCTTATACTACTCTGTAATTATAATTCTTCACTTCAAATATTCATAGTTTTGTAACTTGTTTGGGGAAAGAAATTAAGAGGGAAAGAAAATAAGTTAATTCTTTATGTGTATTTGTTATTGTTTGTTCCCAAAACGTCGGCATCATAAGATTTTGCAAAAACCAGTAGCCGTAAGATTCATTTTTTAAATTTTGATTAGACAAAGAATATTTTTGGTCGATATTTGAGTTAGCTAATATTATCTTGAATATAAAGTATTCAACTGTAATATATTCATCTATTTATTTTGATTCTGTAAATTTATTTTATCGATTCACTTTCGTTCTTCACCTTGATTTTGTGAAGATACTCATTCAATAGATATTTAGTAGATTTACCTTCATCTTTGACATGTAAATTCGTGAAAGTAAATAGAGTATGAGAAATTATCGTAGGTTGTAACCATCAAGGTGAATTACAACCAACAGAGAACTGTGGATAAGTGAGGAGTTACTTATGAGAACTTATAGATGGCGATTACTTTCCCACAAGTATAAATATGGATGAAGGTAACTAAAGAAGAGGTCCAAGCACCACACTTCCAAGTTTTATCTCTATCATCATATCATTACAGTCTTTTAATTCAATTGTACTTTTCTTTTCTATACTTTATTTTCATGTGATGAAATCTAACCTCTTTCAAAAGTGTTGTAATTTCCATCTCCACACTCATATCTTTAGGAGTGATGTAATTTCATCTTCATTCTCATAATTTTTAGGAGTGGTGACATAATACCTCCCCGTACTGCATATTGTTTGTATTCTGACTTTGATTCATGTCCATGTACTTATATCAGCCGTACTCATATAATGTTTTCAAGTTATTTTAATACTCAATGCTTTAATAAATCATCACCCCAATACTGATATACATCATAATCATATCCATATCCATATCTACTGTTAGAATCTAACTCGTATCCATGTCCATAGTTGACCTAATGTACAAATCACAAATTTAAAGTTCTTGTAGCAGCAAGACAATGACAAACCGCACCATCCAAACAACTTTATCCTTATCTTTAAGTCCTTACAATTCTGGCACGCCCGCGTAAATCCATTCAATTGAAATTGCACAAGAACATTTTCTATTTACCTTTTTAGCTTAAACAATTATGTGAGTAAAACTATTTCGAACAACATTTGAAATTATACATGCAGCTTATATGTTATTCATATATCTAGGATATAGATATATTTGTACTTTTTAATAATCAACATTAATATCTTTTCCTCATCTAAAAATTAATATATTTTCAACATGTTTAGAAGGCGAATAATATAGTTGCTCACAGCATGGTAAGTATAAATTCTAAACGAGTTTTATTGTTTTATGTTGTCGCGACTGGGTTCGTGTGCCAAGGTTGGTGAGTGCAAAACATGTGTGTTTATTGTGACATGGTGAGTCCAATATCACCCAACTGATAAAAAGTATGTTTAGTTTTGAAATAGGACCTTGATTATAGAGATCAGGAGTCACCACCCAACAATTTCAAAATGATTGTGTCGGGGAACCCGAGTTTTGGTTTAAACCGAAAGATGTTTTGATTTATATTTTTGAAATTATGATAAATGGCCCTTTTTGATGATTCTCTACTAGTCTGTGCAATCAGAGATAATGAGTTTGGGGGTTCGACTGTGCCTAGGAACCATTACAACTGGATACCTAAGGATATCTAGAGTTCGGGGGTTCAACTGTGCCCGAGAACCATTACAACTGGATACCTAGGGATAGAGTACCTTTCCATTCTTTATAGTCATAATTTCATAAGATAATTCTTTGGTTTATAATAACATAACATGCAACTCATGAATGCAGCTAATGTATAAAAGGCCAAATGGCTGAGCTTGACTCATATGAGTGTAATGAGATCTCTACCAATGCATTAGTGTCTGTATGTTACTAAGAATGAAGTCTATATTAAAAGATGGTTTATAAAGACCGAGGTGACCGAACTCAAGCTATGTGCTCAAGTTGCCTACGTACACTGTGAAGGGATCAGGTCAAATGTAGTTCAAACCTAAAGGGGTCTGAACTATATGTTTTAAGAAGTGAACTGGTATGCGGATGCAACAGCCTAGCTCTAAGTCTAAGTTGGCAACTAGTGCAGATGATGTTCTATAGAGACCATGGGGATCATGGTCCATGAAGATCGTGGAGGTCGTACTCAAGCTACCTACATACCTTGCTAATGGATCAGGTCATCGTAACTCGGGAAATAGTGCCTAGCGCAGATATGATACTCAAATCTATGAGATAGTGACCGATGAGGTTAGTGCTATATGTAGGGTCAATATGAAAAAGGCCTCATTCCTGATATAGGATGAGGAAGAGTCTAAACTACAAATATGTATTAAGAGTAATTGTCTTTGCTATGTAAGAGTCTTACTCCACTGGGGAAAAGATAGTTAACGCTTAGTGCATAACTAGAAAATGGTTAACTAGAGAAAAGGCAATGCTCCATTATGGATAAGCTAGGGATCTATAGAAACCAAGATGACTGGACTCAAGCTATCTGCTCGAGCTGCCTATGTACCAGTGATGGAATCAAGTCTACGTAGCTCTAGAGGGTAAACTATGTGAAAGTACCTAAAGATCTTGGACTTAGATGGTCTATAGAGATCAAGGTGACCAAACTGAAGTTATCTATTTGAGCTGCCTACGTACCCGTGATGGGATCAGGTCTACATAGCTTTACAGGGTAAAAGGTGCCTAAAGATATAGGATTTAGATGATCTATAGAGACCGGGATGACCAGACACACGCTAACTACTTGGGCTTCCTACGTACCCGTAACGAGATTAGTTCTACGTAGCTCTAGCAAAAGATAAACTAATGAAATGAGCAAAAGCTTTAGATGATGAGATAGTAGGTTTTTGCAGCCTAACTATGGAATATAAGAGTATAAACACCATAAGTATAAACTCTACATGTGTGACAAAAGTACAAACACCAAGAGTACCAACTCCACATGGGTGACAAGAGTACAAATACCAAGAGTACAAAATCCACACAGGTGTAAAGAGAACAAACACTGGGAGTATAAACTCCAGATGGGTGTAAAGGTGAACAAATACCATGAGTATAAGACTCCACATAGGTGTAAGAAAGAACAAACATCAGGAGTATAAACTCCACATGGATATAAGGGAGAGCAGACACCAGGAGTATAAACTCTACATGGGTTTAAAGGAATACAGACACCAGGAGTATAAACTCCACATGGGTGTAGGGAGAATAGACATAAGGAGTATAAAACTCCACATGAGTAAAGGGAAGATAGTCACCAGGGGTATAAGACTTCATATGGGTGAAGAGAATAATGACCCTAGGAGTATAGAATCCATATAAGTGAAGAGGGTAATGACACCGGGAGTATAAACTTCACATAGGTGAAGAGAATAATGACGCCAGGAGTATAAACTCCATATAGGTGACAAGAGTACAAACACCAGGAGTATAAACTCCATATGGGTGTAAAGAGTAGTCAACATTTGGGGTTAAACTAGGGAATGGGCTCTACTCTGGTGAGAAGCTCAATTTCCAAGGATGCGCTTAGCACAGGTAAGTGAATATCCATCATTTGGGAAGGGAGCGTAGCTTAAGTCGAGAACTTAACTCTTGGTCGTAAGGTTTGAATCTATGTGAGGGGCTTAAGGGGCTAAATATGATGAAAGTAAATGTAGTTGATATGATCATACATGTCTAAGGGATGTCACGGCTTAGAACTCATCGGCTTAGCCAATCCTAAGTCATTCCTAGTCTCAAATGAAAGCTCAGCCCAACTAGGTGTGTGCTTGCACTTTTGAATGTGTCCTAGTCGTAAGGAATTATAGCACATAGGCCCTTTGGGTGGGACCTCCCATAATTTTTTCACATGATTTTGTCTCATGGCATAGCATAAGCATAATATGTGAACATGGAGTAAGATATCCTAACATGTTGATATATCATGATATGAAATGATGGTAACATGGTATAACATGATCAAGGCATGGCATAGCAACACGATATGTGCGCATGGTATAAGATGATAATAACATTGTATAACATGGAAAAGAGGACATGGCATAGAAAGATGATGTTTAGTATAATCTAGCATAATAACATGGTATGACATGGCATAGTAAACATGGACATCATGATATTATAGCATGGCAAATATGCTTTTTAGCATGGCTATACATGACGATAAGGTATGGCATTCATATTTAAAATTATCTCAGGTAATTCCTGTCAATATCATACATCGGATATAACCAAACTATGAATTATGATTAGGATACCTTTCATTTACAAAGGATCATACCTATATGATTAAAACTATCCTATTCTAATTATGCAAGTAAATTGAATTAAAAGACAAAGTAAAATTTGTAGAGAGAAAATTATAGCGAACTTTGAAACTTGAGAGAGAAGAGGCTTGAAATTGTTCCCGAAAAGCTCGAAAACACCCTAATGGCCGGCGACTTTAGAAATTAGAAGAGAGGGAGGCTGAATGAGGAAGGTTGAATAAGGGAGAGAGGGGGGCTAAATGGGAGGAGAAGAAAGGCCTTGAAGGGATGAGAAAAAATGAAAGGGTTGGCCCCCTATTTATAATCTTTTTTGGTGCCAAAAAATTTGTATATTAGGTTAATCAAACAAATGTACATAACCTAATAATCAAACAAAATTGAGTGATAAATAATGCAAAATGTTTTACTAAACAAGATTTACAAACCTATTTATTAAAAAAAATTGGAAAAAAGGTTTGAAAAACAAAGTAGACAAAGAAATTTGCAAAACAAGGCTATCAAACAAATTTGAAATAGTAGGAAAGCAAAATGTTTTGTTAAACTAACTTGGAAAAATTATTTGTTAACTTAGATGAGTAAACTAGTTTAAATAACATGTTAGGAAAGTAAATTTGAAAAACAAAGTAAGCAAACAGGCTTGAATAATTAGCTAAACAAAATAGTTTGCAAAAAAAATTAATAAACAAGCTTGAATATCAAAATATGCAAAAACGTTTGCAAAATGCCTTGAAGGATAAGGGATCAGGGGCATGAAGGAATTGGGGGCTGATTTGGCTTGAGTACGTAGCTTAAGCCAAGTTTTGGGAAGTTTGGGCTTCACCCGGGAAGATTCAAGCCATTCTAAGACCACTAGCACAATTTTAGGGATCTCTGGGGACCTTTTGGACACTTTCTAAAGAGATTTAGAACAATTGGGTCAAAATTTGGTCCAATTTGGAATTCTTAAGGCTGAGTTATGGCTGTTTGAAAATTACTACTTTAAAATAGGCTGAAACGGAGAAGGGGTCAATCAATCCTTTAACTTAACCCCTAAAGGCACCACTGGACTAACTCCTCCTCCCATTTTTGGGTATAAGGAATCTAAAAATGCTATCGGTAGGTCTTTTGGACATTTCTTGGTGCCTATAAAACACAAAACGAAAATTGAGTTAGGGGTTTAGAGGGACCCCCTAATTTTTTATTTGGCTAGACCTAGCTATGCCATTTCCTTAGGGCATGAATCCTCAACATTTGTGTATGATTTGAGGGCATTCCAACTTTGACTGGGTGTTCAAATTTTTGGTAGCCTGTTTTTTGCCGATAGGAGCCATTTTGAGTCAATATAGGCCGAATGACATCTAGGGCCACATTTTGGCTACTTTGAGCTTTGTTCTATATTTTACGGGATGTCCTAGGATTTTGTGTATCTTCTTAATGGTTTCTAGCTTGATCTAGGTATTCCGATCATTGTCGTCCTTTGGGTGGGTTGATAGAGACCATTCTAGACTTCTGGACCGAATTGACCTTTGATTATGAACTTTGGCTCTCCTATTATGTAGGAGTTCTTTGTTTGATGCCTTGGACATGCTTGTGCAATTTGGTGGCCTTCTACTTTGATCTAGTCTTTCGGCTTGGCTTCTCCCTAGCTCTAGGGGTACAACTAGCATTTTGCTGATTGTTTGTTTTTGTGTAAGAAAACTAAATCAATAGAGAACCATTCAATTGAAGACATTAAATAATGTAAATATTAAAAAAGGCAATAAAAATGGGGATGTCAACAATTTCCTCTCTTTTTCTACCTTAGCTTACCTAAGGTAGAAAATGAAAAGAAGATAACCTAATTTTGTCCCTTGCATAATGAAACAAAGAAATAAACAACCTTGTAGCTTCGTTGTTTCCTCGCACTTGGATGGCTACAGGGGTTGGTTTCTTCATTTGATACTGAAAATAAATCTCAAAAAAATATCTGAGTAATTATTTAATTATGAAGAAGTAATCCTCGATCATGGGCCTAAACTAATCATTAGTCTAAAAGAAAGAAGTACAAATGACTAGGCTGATTCTGAGTCTTGTGATGGTAAGAACAAAACTTCAGAAGAAGAGTTTTAACTCCAAGGTTGACATTAAATCTGGTCATGGAAAAAATAAGATTTCAAAGAGGAGTACCATACTTCCAGATAAAATCTGAATCTTGTGGTAAACACAAGATTACAGAAGTGGAGTATTAAACTCCAGGGAATAAGGAGTATAGACACCAGGAGTATAAACTTTACCTGGGTGAAAAGGGTATTGACACTAGAAGTGTAAACTCCAAAAGGGTGAAGAGAGTAATAACATAAGAAGCGTAAATTTCCCAAGGGTGACGATATGAATCACCAGGAATATAGACTCCATAAGGTTGATGGAGATATAGATCACCATAAGTATAGACTCCACAAGGATGAAAGGATTATGAATCACCAGAAATATAGACTTTACATGACTGATAGAGATATAGATCATCAAGACTATAGACTCTGTAAGGGTAAGAAAGATATGGATCACCAGGAGTGTAGGATTCCACAAGGGTGGTAGAGGTATGAATCACTAAGAGAATAGACTCCACAATGGTGAGAGATATGAATTAACAGGAGTAGAAACTCCATAAAAGTGATGGAGATATAGATCATTGAGAGTATAAACTCCACAAGGGTGAAAGGATTATGAATCATCAGGAGTATAAACTCCATAAGGGTGATAAAGATATGGATAACTAGGAGTATAGACTTCACAAGGGTGAAAGAATTATGAATCACTAGGAGTATAGAGTCCACAAGGGTGATGGAGATATGGATCACCAGGACTATAGGCTCCATAAGGGTGGGAGAGATATGAATCACTAGGAGTATAAGACTCTATAAGGGTGATAGAAATATGAATCACTCGGAGTATAAACTCCACAAGGGTGATAGAGATATAACTCACCAAGAGTATAAGACTTCACAAGGGTGATAGAAGTATGAAGAACCAAGAGTATTAGACTTCACAAAAGTGATAGAGGTATGAATCACCAAGAGTATAGACTCCATAACAGTGAGATATATGAATCACCAAGAGTATAAACTCCACACGGGTGATGGAGATATGGATCACCAGGAGTATAGACTCTATAAGGGTGTAAGGATTATGAATCTCTAGGAGTATAGACTCCACAAGGGTGAAAGATATGAATTTAAAAGCACATAGCCTTAGGGAATAAGGAATTACAAGCTAATAGAAGCTCAATGTTTAGGTGAAGAAAAACTCATGAGCTAATAGAAGCTTAGGGTTTAAGTGAGTATAGACTCACAACCTAACAGAAGGTCAAGGTTTGAGTGAGAAAAGACTCATGAGCTAACAGAGGCTGAGGGTTTGAGTAAGTATAGACTCACGAGCTAATAGAAGCTCAAGGTTGAGTGAGTATAGACTCACAAGCTAACTAAAGCTCAAGGTTTTCTAAGTTTCACAATTTGTATTCAATCTTAAACATTTGGATCTTGTGTTTAACACATGGATTATGGTTAGAAACGGCATCTACGTTTATGTTTAACACCTAACTCTAGAAATGAGTGTTATCTCTAAACCGAATTCTGAGTTATCACATTTAATCGTTTGGCCTTAGGCATCTGGATCCTATGTCTAACACACGAATTTAGGCATCAGGTTCCATTGATGAACTACATCTTTAAATTTATCTTTCGGATGAGAGCTTAATTCCTTGATTGTTGATGATCATTTACCTTGTTGTTAATGCTTATGAAAATGCACTAGTCTTTATGGGTTGATGTGTTCATAGTTATGCTATGCAATTTTAATAGGATAATGTCAAAATCTTTATTTGGTGCCTGTGAGATGTGAAATGTCATGTGCACGATCCTGAGGTATTTGATTTTGAAAATTTTTAGGCTTCGAAAACTTATTTGTAAATTTTCAAAACTAAGAAATATGCTCATGTGTGGTTTTGGTTTGTGAATCAAAGTCGTATGTAATTAATGAATAAAATGTGCAATGTTCTTCCAATATTGGGTTATGCATGAATGAATGATTTTAAAAGAAAGAATCTAGTATATATTAGTCAAAATATGCTCTGAATATCAGAGATAAAAATGATTGGGTTTTTGTACAAATGTGTGACTCATTAGCATTATAGAATGATTGCTTAAGTACTTTTTTGAAAATTGTTCTTTTTGTTAATAACCTTACTTTGAAAGTGTTCAATGAGGTATTAACCATGTTTGTAATTTTATCAAAAGATTAGTAGCTAAGTGTGTTTTCTATTCCCTTAAGGGCTTCTTTGCTTTAGGAGCTTTTGGATTAATAGACCATTATCAATTTGATAAGGTTTTTACGAATTTAGATAGAAAGAATTGCCCTAGCTTATAAAAGCTCTCAGACTAAATGACCATTGTCAATTGGAGAGGTCTTTATTTTAGGTTGTAATGTAAGCCTAGTATCATGACTTGAAAAAAATGAAAGAAATATACGAGCTCAAATTCCTATTTTCTACTCGGGTAAAATTTACCGAGGATGATCTACAAGGTCTTTTACTGGAGCATGCATCATTTGTCTTGAGATTCGTCCTTCTATTCTAGAGAGTGCTTCGAGTGCCTTTGATGGTTGTATTTAAACAAAGCTATCAGTCTCAATCTGAGAGGTCTTTATTTTGGACCGTAATGCAGGTTAAAGGTTATGGTTATCGAAACGAAAGGTGTTAAGGCTCAAATTATATGCATGGAGCTATAACAATCCCAAGGTCATCTGATTCTTCACTTGATGAGCCAATGTTCTCCATTAATGCTTGAGAGCTAGAGCTCGGTCATTGGTCCTAAGGTTCTTGAGTCTTTGATGATGTTTGTATTTTTTGTTTTGCTTTGACTTTGATTTCTATTTGATTCCGTCCTTTGGAATCCAAGCCTTTTTTTTCTTTTCTTTTCTTTTTTTGTGTTTTTTTTTTCTTTTTGAATTTAACTTTTAGCTCCTTATAATGCCCGGTTTTGTTCTGTTTTCTTTCATTACCCTAGTGTGGGGGATGACCCCTAGGGATTTATCACAAAACAAATACGAATTGGCTCAAAGGACTTTACGAGGGATAATTGACCTAGTTCTAGAGATAGCAAAAATAAATGCCTTTCTTCATTTTGAATTTGACCATTTTGTTCAAATATACCACCTCGGGTTACTCTGACACTTCTTCTTACATTGGATTCACTCGTTTGGACAAGATGACGACTTTACCACAACGAGGGATGCCCCTGACGTCTAAGCCATCCTACTTGCTTACCCATTGTAGGGGATGATCCCAGATAGGGTTTTGTGAAAAGATTGTATGAATGATATTTTTATTTTTGTTTTTATTTTTTTTATCTTATAGGCTCAAAGAGCTTAACAATGGATGATCCTATTTGTACTCAGGATAGCTAAAATGAATGCCTCTAGTTATTTTGACTTTGGATCATTTAGTTTTTTGAGCCCTCAATATTACTAATGGCAAAAATTTAACTTTTTCTTTTTTCAAAAATTAAATACCACTTATCATTTCACATTTGGTCTATTAAGCTGTCAAGCTCTAGATTGCAGTAACAACTTCTAAGTATTAGAAAATATCCTTAGTGGTTTGATCTCTTAAAGGTGGTGACCGAACCTAATTTGGTTGCCTACGTATCTCGGTGATCCGAGAATCAAGTCGCCTATAATTTGGCATCATTGAGATTACCAGATTGAATACTTTAAAGTGTGGGTCATTCTATTTTGTAAAAATGTGATAGTGCTTTAGCAGTTATTCTAATAGACTAATTTGTCACAATAATGTTTGATGAAAAATAATTGAATGTTTTGAAATGTTTGAAAATTCTATACAAAAATGTATGATTGTAGGTTTAAAATAGCACAAAAATGCGGGGTTTAATTTTTTGAAGAACAAAATACCGACTTTACATGGCTAAAAAGGATAAAGTGTTAACTTAGCATAACAATGAATTAAATAAATGAAGTGACGCTACTCTGACTAGCAAAATGACATAGTGTAAGTGGTAGGAGGGACTTTAGGATACCCTCAACTATTGGATGAATTCGAAGGGGAATGCCCCTGGCCAAAAGCATTTTCAAAGTGTAAGTGCAGTGCATATAATGTGATTATGTTCAAAAGTGTGAATTAATGAAATGCATCTGTTGTGATACTACTATCTCTGACATCTTTAATTCCTAAAAAATAAATGAAATAAAAAGAAAATAACATATACATTAGTATTGATATTTCAAAATTTAAATATGTACAAGAATTTGAAAAAAAAAAAAAAAACAAAAATGTCGTGCTCTCACAGACCCTTTCCATTGATGCTTAAAGGCTCTGATTACTTTGTTAGAGGTTGAGAGATTACAAAATAGGGCATAGGCAGTATGCAAGAGTTGGCTACTTGATGAGTGGAGTGTTGAAGGTTGGATGGACGAACTATCATTTCTGGAATGATAGCTAGTATGGTCCCAAATAAGGATGGGATGGGTTTGTTTGGCAAACCACTAGCAATACAAATGGTTATGGTTGAGGAGATAACAATGACGGCGTCAGAGATGAGGCTGGTAGTAAAAATTGGGAATGGTAGCAACTGGCCTATTCCCTCTAATGTAGCAATGGTTGGTGCTTGAGGTCCAAAAATGTTTGAGTGCTTCAAATGAAGATGTTATAACTTTGATTCCAGAACTAGCATTGACATAGGACTACTGAGCGGAGTGAATGGTAATGATGGTACCGATTATTAAAATGAAAGTTTTTGAAAATAATTTTTAATTTTATTTGATTTTATTTATGGGATAGTCCTCATTTTGAGGGAAGCAACGATGATATGATTTGAATTATATGCAACGAGATTATCATTGGAATCCTTGTTTAGTACATTGTCCCACTCAAATATGTCATTGGAAGAAATAAATGTGTTGAAAGAATTGAAATGAATATTCACTTTATAAAGTGTAGTGAATAAAAACCCTATCTAATCCTGCAGTCTTTGGATCTTCAGCCTTGATCTTTGACTATTTAGACGGGTAAACAAAACATCCTCTTAATTTGAATTATAGACCTAATTGAGTTTTTGTCTATGCATATTCTAGTTCAAAATTTACTAGAATGTCGATAGAGTTTCAAGTTGAAATTTTGATGAATTTCTGGGGTAAGGTTTTGTCGAAATTCCTGTCGTAAATCCACCAGAGTTTCAAGATGAACTGTCGCTAATTTTTGGGTATAATTCAGACAAGATTGTTGATCTAGATAGAAATTTGAAGAAACTCTAACTTAGGATTTCTATATCAAATCTGGCAGAGCTTTGGGTTAAAACAAAAATTGGATTTGGAGATGAAAACTCTAGGGAGTGTTTTTGGAGATTTATGCCTAGTTTGAAGATTCTATTAAATCTCTAACTTAAATCCGACAGAGTTTTGGGTCGAAATTGTTGATAGTTTTGGGGTGAGATTTGATAAAATCCAGGTTTTGAACTGGAATATGTATTATCTTGATTTAGTGGGCTAGTGCAGGATAAACTTGGACTAAAGTGACAATCTCTTCCTTTTAAAAGGGGTGAACCTCAGAGGTTCACAGTGCATAAATGAATGGTCTATTTAAGACATGGTCTCTTGACAAGAATTGGTAAGCTTTATTGCTATGTAGAGATAACATTTGAGTTGTCTCCTCTATTATGTAGGAATGAATGTTTGTATGCAATCACAATAAACAAATGGGCAGCACCGTTTTCTTAGTGTTCCTATAAAAATTAGGTTTTGTGAGGCTCTAGCCTATGGCTTAACTACATGTGACATGAGGCTCACAGCTTGACTTAATGCATCTTAAAAAGATTAACGGCCATCAAATCTTCAAATCTCTAGTTCTCGAAAGAAAACCTTCTTAAGTTGGTGTCCAACTGGAAAGTGGTTTGATACTCTTGTCAGGCGGACTACATACGTAACCACATCCTGGTGGGACCTATTGACTTCCTTCAACTAACTCAATGGTAATAATGGGTGATGTAAAATATGCTGATTGAAGTGCATAGTGTGTGATTTAGGAGAGAGGAGTTTATGATAGATAAGGAAAGCAGTAGAGTTTTTGCCCAGTTTCTTTATGTGCCCTGCAAAATAGATCAAGATATATACATATACACAGTTTATTTGCTGTTGAATGGGTTAGTATACATAGTATAGGTAAATTCACAAAATGTATGCAATCTAAAGGAAAATTCCTACTGGAAAATAAGGTGCACGCTTTGATTAGATAAATAAAAGATTTTAGAATAAAATAGCCACTGTGAAGAGGGAAAACATGGTTGAACCCCCGAAGCAGGAGCTGTGTCCCTAACAAAGTCACCATCTATCACGACCAGGTCTGTATGCCGAGGTTGATGAGTGCGGGTCGTGTGTCTTTATTGCGACGTGATGAGTCTAATATCACCCAACTGGGAGTATAGACTTCATATGGGTGACAATAGTACAAACACCAGGAGTATAAACTCCACATAAGGGTAAAGGGTAGTCACGTTTGGACCTAAACTAGCGGAATGGGCTCTACTCTGATGAGGAGCTCAACTTCTAGGGATACGCTCAGCACAGGTGAGTGAATATCTATCATTTGGGAAGGAACCGTAGATTAAATCAAGAAATTAGCTCCTGGTGGTAATAGTTAAATATAAGTGAGAGGTTTAAGGGCCAAATATGACGGGAGTGAATGTGGTTGATATGATCAGACATGTCAAAGGGATGCCACGACTTAGAACTCATCGGCTTAGCTAATCTAAGTCATTCCCAGTCTCGAGTGAATGCTCAGGATCTATAACCTTTTGATTTCTAAGTCTGTGTCAACTCAAAAGGGTGTATGCTTGCATTTTTGAATGTTTCCTACTGGTAAAGAGTCATAGCATATAGACGTCATAGCACATGGACAGCTACCTTTGGGTGGGACCTCTCATGATTCCTTCATATGTTTTTATCATATGGCATAGCATAAACATGATATGTGAACATAGTGTAAGATATCTTAAGATATATATGTCATGATGTGAGATGGTGGTAACATGGTATAGCATGATCAAGGCATCGCATAACAATATGATATGTGAGTATGGTGTAAGATTTAATAACATCGTATGACAAGAAGGATATGGCCTGGAAAGATGATGTTTAGTATAAGCTAGCATAATAACATGGTATGACATAACATGGTAAACATGGATAGCATGACAAAATGTTATTATGGCATGGCAAATATGATGTTCAACATGGCTATACATGATGATATGGCGTGACATTCATATTCAAAATTGTCTCTGGTAATTTTAATCAATATCATACATCGAGTATAACCAAAATTTGAATTATGATCCGGATACCTTTCACTGACAAAGAATTATATCTACAAGATTAAAACAATCCTATTCTGATTATGTAAATAAATTGAATTGAAAGATAAAGTAAAATATTCTAAGCAGAAAATTATGCTAAAATTTGAAACTCGAGAAAGAAGAGGCTTAAAGTTCTTCCCTAAAAATTTAAAAACACCCTAGTGGCCGGGGCTTTAGAGAGGAGGAAAGAGGGAGGCCGAATAAAGAAGTTCGAATTACAGAAAGAGGGAGGCCAAATGAGGGGAGAAGAAAGGACTTTGAGGGATGAGAAAAAATGAAAGTTGTGGCCCCCTATTTATAGAATTGTTTGGTGCCAAAAACTTTGTATAGTTGGTTAATCAAATAAATTTAATAACCTAATAATCAAACAAGTTTGAATGATAAAGAATGCAAAATATTTTACTAAACAAGCTGTACAAACTTATTTGTTAAACAAAATTGACAAAAAGATTTGAAAAAAAGAAGTAGACAAAGAAATTTGCAAAACAAAGCTATCAAAAAAATTTGAAATAGTAGGAAGGCAAAACGTTTTGTTAACTTAGATGAGAATGCTAATTTAAATAATATGTTAGGCAATAGGAAAGCAATATGATTTATTAAAACAACTTGGCAAACTTATTTGTTAACTTAGATGAGAAAGCTAATTTAAATAACATATTGGGCAAGTAAAGTTGCAAAACAATGTAACCAAACAAGCTTGAATAATTAGCTAAACAAAGTAGTTTGTGAAACAAAGTTAACAACCAAGCTTGAATATCAAAATATGCAAAAAAAGTTTGCTAAGTGCCTTGAAGGCAAAGGGTTCAGGGGCATGAAGGAACTGGGGGCTAATTTGGCCTGAGCCCTTGGCTTGGGCCAAGTTTCGGGAAGTTTGAGTTTCGTCCCGAAAGGTTCAGGCCATTCTAAGACCTCTAGCGTAGTTTTTGGGAGCTTTCGAGACTCTCAGACATTTTTTAGAGAGATTTAGAACAATTAGGCCAAATTTTGGTCCAATTTAGAATTCTTAAAGTTGAGTTATGGCTATTTGAAAATTGCTTCTCCAAAACGAGCTAAAACAGATAAGGGGTTAGTCAATCGTTTAACTTAACCCCTACAGGCACCACCAGACTGACTCTTCCCATAATTTTTGGGTATAAGGAATCTAAAAATGCCATCAAAGGGTCTACTAGACATGTCTAAGTACCTATATAACACTAAACAAAAATTAAGTCAGGAGTTATGAGGGACCCCCTAATGTTTGATTTGGCCAGACCTTGCTATGCCATTATCTTAGGGACAAATCCCCAATATCTTTGTCCAATTTGAGGGCATTCCAACTTTTTCTGGGTGCTCAAGTTGTATTTGGAATGCCGATAGCCTCTTTTTTGCCAGTGGGAGCCCTTTTGAGCCAACGGAGCCCAAATGACTTCTAGGGCTGCATTTTGGCTACTCTGAGTTTTGTTCTATGTTCTCCAAGATGTCTTGGAATGCTATATTGCTTCTTGAGTGTTTCTAGCTTGGTCTAGTATTCCAGTTGATGCCGTTCTTCGGGTGCGTCGGTAGAGACCGTTCCGGACTTCTGGATCGAATTGACCCTTAATTCTAGACTTTGGCTCTCCTATTGATGTAGGAGTTGTTTGATTGATGTCTTGGACATGCTTGTGCAATTTGGTGGCCTTCTGCCTTGATCCAGTCCTTCAGTTTGGCTTATCCCTAGCTCTAGGAGTATAATCGATATTTTCTTGATTGTTTGCTTTTTGTTGACTCCAGGCACATTTGACATATTATACGATTAAGAAAACTTAATTAGTGGAGCACCATTCAAGTGAAAACAAAGAATAATTTAAATATTAAAGAATGGGACAAATATGGGATGTCAACATATATATTACATAAAAATAATCATGTTACCAAAAATAATTTTTCAAAATATTATATCATTGAATTGACAATAAAAAAATCGTAATTATTGGATCTTTTTTTTCCTTATATTATAGAACTATGTAGTTGAAAAAGTAAATAATAAATAAATAATTTTCATTAATATTGAGCCTATTTGCACTCTATAAATAGTTTTTTGTGTTTTATTTTATTTTTTCAATAATTAAAATTATACAATTGCCTATTTTTCACATACTCATAACACCGTAAAAGCCCTTATACAAGAACTCCATCCAAAATTTAAATTAAATGTCATAAATATCTTTATTTTATAATAAAAATTATTATTTTTTAAATATGTACAAAATGCAGCTTGGTAATTTCTTTTCGATATTTGGATTAGTAGACGAGTAATTACAATTTAGTTTTTTAAAAAAAAAAAACACTTATGCATATGAATTGTCTTGCTATGATAAAAATTTCTAATTTTAGATTTTTTTTTTTTGCTAATATTTGTTATCTTAAAAAAATTCGTATTAAGATTTCAAAAGGAAGATTGTAATAACCTAAAATTTTTGGTTTACCTATTTTGGAATTTAATATGATAATTATTTTTTATTTAAAATTTTATTTTAAAGTATGAGGTTTTATTTTTTCTTAAAAATTATTATTTTGTAAATTGATTAATTATATATATGTACATATATTGTGTAGAGGCTCGGCACACATGTATGTGTGCATCATATTTGATGACTTTTATTGGTTGAGAGGAAGGCAATCATCATTGGTGGAAGGGGGCAAGGAGTTATTAATGTGAGAAAAAGAGGAAGAACTAGTAGGTGAGTTATTGTATTTATGAGGGAGTTAGAGGAGAATTAATTACTAGGTTGAGTGATGCATGTATCGGATAAGTGAGGAACAACTTTTGGGTTGTGTATACAAACCTTACTCATCCTTAACCCAGTGTTTTTACCATCTTTTACTTGATCAGAATATGCACCCCCTTTTTCTTCTATTTCATTTGCTTCCATGTGAGTGGGAGAGTGAGTGAAGGGTTCCATAAAGCCCTTTTTGTTTTTTTTTCTTTTGGCTTGAAGAAAAATTTCGAGAGAAGAATAGAATCATAAGAGAGCTCGTTGGAAGGATCGATGGGGATTTCTTTTGTAGAAAGAAGGCCAACTTGAGTTGGTAGTTTCTTAGAGTCTTTATATACTTTTAATATATATAAATCAAGGTGGGTGGGGTTTTATTTATAAAATATTATTTTTCTTTTTAATATCGAATATATATATCTCAAGTGATACATGTAAAGGGGGGAGAATTTAATCCATACATTTCATATTTGGTTGTATATATATGGTTATATGCTGTTAAGTTGTACAAAATATGTGGATATGTGGCAATACATGCACTTTTGGATATATATATTTACGTGTGCGCAGTTAGGTTTGGGTATTATTGTGTTTAATGTAAAACATTATTCATATGCCTTTACCTTAGCCTTGCTAACTGTTTTTTTGGTTTTTCTTTTGTTTCTTTATACCTCTGCAAGTTCACTTCATTTCAATCCTTTTGCCAAGATTTAAAACACTTTCTTTCAACTCTTATCTTTTCTTGGATGGCCTCGCTCCATCACCATACAAAAATGGGTGTACCGGCATAAAAAAAGGCATGAAAGTGGAACGAGGCCGTCCAAGACAAGATAAAAGTCAAAAGAGAGTTTTTTATACCTTGGCAAAATGATATAAATGAAGTGAACTTGAAGAGGTATAAAAAATCAGAAAGAGAAACCAAAAAAAGAGTTAGCGAGGCCAAGGAAAAAGCATTTAAGAAGCTATATAGTTGACTTGACACTAAGGAAAGTGAAAAAAGATATTCAAGCTTGCTAAAGCCAGAGATAGGTAGACCAAGGACTTAAAAAATGTTAAAAGCATTAAAAATGAGGATGAAAAGGTATTAATAAAGGAAGAAGAGATAAAGGAGCATTGGAAGAGATACTTCTACAAGTTATTTAACGAAAATAGTAGTAGTGACATACAATTGGAGCAGTTTACCACTTAGATTTGAATAATATGTTCTATAGGAGAATTAGTAGGGAAGAAGTAAAAGAAGAATTAAAAATGACGAAGAATGGGAAAGTCGTTAGGCCAGATAATATCCCTATTGAGGTTTGGATGTGCTTGGGGGAGGATGGCATAAGTTGGTTGACAAAGTTTTTTAATGTAGTGGTAAAGAGCAAGAAGATGCCTGATACATGGAAGAAAAGTATTCTTATACCCATATACAAGAACAAATGAGATATTCACAATTGTGTGAACTATCATCGGATTAAATTGATGAGCCATACGATGAAATTATGAGAGAGAGTTATTGAGAGAAAACTAAGAAGGACAACAAATATCTTAGAGAATCAATTTGGTTTCATGTCTGAGAGATCAACCATGATCGCTATCTTTCTCCTGAGAAGGTTAATGGAACAGTATAGAGAAGGTCAAAAAGATTTACATATGGTGTTCATTGATTTGGAGAAGGCCTATGACCGGGTTCCTAGGGATATTCTATGAAGAGTATTGGAAAAGAAATGAGTGTGTGTTGCAATAAAGAATATGTATGATAGAGCCGTGACATCTATGCGGACGACTAATAGAGAGACTCAGAAGTTTCCTATCACGAATGGTCTACACCAAGGCTCATCGTTAAGCCTGTACTTGTTTGTCCTATTTATAGATGAGATTATAAGATATATTCAAGATGAGGTACTGTAGTGTATGCTATTTGCAAATGATATTATGGTAGTAGATGAGACGAGAAAATGAGTGAACGTTAAGCTAGGATTGTGGCTAGAAATGCTAGAGACAAAAGGTTTAGGCTAAGTTTAGTCAAAGTAGGGCAATGGGTAGCATAGAAGCAAGTTTGGGCACACAAACGATTGTAAACAAAGAATGTCGCGCCCCGAAATCCACTACTCACGAACGTGAGGACTAAACCCACAAATACACATCAAACCACATCAATATAACTTAATCAGATTGGAAGCTAATTAAAATAAGCATTATTCAATATCTTGAATATTCAAAAAATCTTTAAAATTCCTTAAAAATGGGCTACAAAATCATGCCACAAATATGGCCCCCAAATCAGTACTCTATTACAATATTTTCTTCTTAAACGTTGGACTGTAAAATAAAATAATTCATCCATCTTTGGCCACCAAGACGGCTACCTAACTAGCTGGTTCATCATAAGTATCAACCCCTACATTACTAACTGTAGTAGGGTTGAGCACTAAATTCCACGTGTGCTCAGAAAGTATTTATAAAATATAATTTCTTAATCATGCAAAACAATCAACACTTAATAAACCCCTGCATTACCAACTGTAGTAAGGGTGACCACTAAATTTCACGTGTGCTCAAAAAGTATTTATCTAAGTGTTGATTGTTTTGCATGGCTAAAAAATCATATTTTATAAATACTTTCTGATTACACGTGAAATTTAGTGTTCACCCCTACTATAGTTAGTAATGCAAGGGTTGATGCTCATGATGGACCAGGTGGTTAGCTAGCCATCTTGGTGGTCAAAGCTGGATGAATTATTTTATTTTGCATTCCAACGTTTTAAAAACAAAATATTGTAATGGAGTACTGATTTGGGGCCATATTTGTGGCATGGTTTTGTAGCCCATTTTTAGGTTATTTTGAAGATATTTTGAATATTCAAGAAATTGAATAATGCTTATTTTAATTAGCTTCTGCTCTGATTAAGTTATATTGACGTGGTTTTATGTGTATTTGTGGGTTTAGTCCCCATATTTTCGAGTAGTGGATTTAGGGCGTGATAGCTTGGTATCAGAGCCTAGGTTAAGGAATACCTAGGGATAGTGGAAATTTTGTTTTCTTTTATAGTTTTGGGGTTATGTGTTTTGAATGTGTTATGCATGATTTAATTTTTGGGGCCCTAAAATTTCAAACTCTAAATTTTGTTTTTCCTTGTTTCTAGTTCAACGGCACCGAAGATTATGCCAGTTGCTAGGGGTAGAAGACGTGGGCGACCTAAGGGTCGGGGGCTTCAAGCTGGTCGTGGCCGTGGAGCTCAAACTGGTTTAGGTCATGGTGCCCCAACTGAGGGGATACATCTGGAGTTGACCCATGAGCAAGGGTCTGATGTAGGTGTAGGGTTTGAGGTTCCACCGGGTGTGGTTCCAGTGCCACAACAGAAGGAAGTGTAGTCCGGACAGCCTTCGATTTGGACGTCAGGGGCATTTGATCTTACCACTTTTATGCAGCAGATGGCAGCAACCATGGCAGTATTAGCAGGAGGTAGAGCACGAATGGGACCTCCTCCAGTTACTAGTCAGTTGGTGGGATCTTTAGAGCACTTTAGGAGGATAAAGCCTCCCAGTTATAACGAAGTTCCAAACTCTGATGTTACAAAGAGTTTTCTCAGCCAATGCGAGAAAATTCTTAAGGCCCTTTAAATCACAGATATTCAGACAAGGATTTCCCCTGTCATATTTCAGTTCATTGGTGATGCTGCTATGTGATGGAGTTCTGTAAAGGGCTCACAGGATGTGGCAGTTTTGACTTGGGAGAGATTTCAAGAGTTATTCCATGAGCACTTTCTACCTATCGCTCTCACTGACCGAGCCAATCTCTATTGCGCCTTATTGGTTAGCACCTGCAGAGCTAGCTGAGTTGAAGGTACAGATTAAAGGTTTGACCTCAAAGGGGTTTATCTGAGCTAGCACATCTCCGTGGGGTGCACCAGTACTATTTGTAGCAAAGAAAGATGGTACTCTCAGGATGTACATTGACTATAGAAGACTGAGTAGAGTTACCATCAAGAATTGGTATCCATTGTTGAGGATTGATGACCTATTTGATCAATTGAAGGGATCACTTTATTTTTCGAAGATTGATTTAAGGTCGGGTTATCATCAATTGAGGGTGCGAGCAGAGGATGTCCCCAAGACAGCATTTAGGTTGACTAATGCACTAGTAGTCTTAAAGGATCTAATGAACCGAGTGTTCAGTCAATGGACCAATTTGTGGTCGTCTTCATCGATGATGTATTAATATATTCTCAATCAAAGGAAAAGCATAAGAAGCATTTGCGGATTGTACTCCAGACCTTGATGGACCATCAATTATATGGCAAATTTAGCAAGTGTGGATTTTAGCTTCGGGAGGTAAAATTCCACGGGCAAATGATATCTGGTGAAGGTGTTGTGGTAGATTCTTCAAAGCTTAGCCGAGGCAACAACTGTGTTTGAAATCCATAGCTTCCTAGGCTGGTAAGGTACTATCAGAGGTTTTTGTTAGATTTTTCACGACTCGCTGGGCTCTTATCGAGATTGACTCGAAAGGGGTCAATTTTGTATGGGATGAAGCTTGCGAGGGTTCATTCCAAGAATTAAAGAAAAGATTGACTTCTGCTCCAGTGCTTGTAATCCTAGAAAGGGATTGGGGTATGCAGTTTACTGTGACGCATCCAAAGAATGTTTAAGCTATGTCTTGATGTAAGAAGGGAAGGTAGTAGCTTATGGATCTCGATAACTAAAGACTCATGAGAAGAATTACCCGGTGCATGATCTTGAGTTGGCAGCAGTTATCTTTGCACTCAAGAATTGGAGGCACTATCTCTATGGGGAAAATTTTAAAGTTTTCTCCGACCACAAGAGATTGAAATACATGTTTACTCAGAAAGGATCTGAATCTTAGACAGAGAAGATGGGTTGAATACATGGAGAACTTTAATTTAGAGTTCCACTATCGTCCGAGCAAGGCTAACGTGGTTGCTAATACCTTGAGTCAAAAGACTCATGCCACCTTAGCTAGTGCGGTAGTACGGGAATGGAAGATGATGAAAAGTTTGAGTGAGTTTGGGCTTGACTATAAGGAGGCCAAGAATCAAGCAGTATTATGTTCTATAGTGGTTCAGCCTATCTTGTTAAGTAGAATGGTTGAAGCCCAAGGTACTGATGTTAAAGTTAAAGAGTACTGGGTATGGGTGAGTAGTGATGAGGTCATACCTGGTTGGACAACAGGATCAGATGAAGGATTGAGATTTTAAGGAAGGCTATTTGTGCCAATTTCAGTTCGAGATGTAGTGTTGAGAGAGTTTCACCATTCCAAGTTTGCAGTACATCCCGGAGGGACAAAGATGTACCAAGATCTCCACCGACAGTTCTTTTGGGCTGGAATGAAAAGAGATGTAGCCGAGTTTATGAGCAAGTGTTTACTTGACAGCAAGTGAAAAAAGAGCATCAAAGACCAATAGGGACTCCGGTGTCAATCATGTCAGATAGAGATCCCAAATTTGCTTCACGTTTTTGGCAAAGTCTCCAATAAGCTATGGGTACAGAATTGATGTTCAGTACCACCTATCATCCTCAGACAAATGGGTAATCTGAACGTACCTTTCAGATCTTAGAGGATATGCTTTGGGCATGTGTGCTGGATTTTCAGGGAAGCTGGGAAACGCACTTTCCATTAGTAGAGTTTGCTTACAATAACAGCTATTAGTCCAGTATTGAGATGGCACCTTATGAGGCTTTGTATGGTAGGCCACGCACGTCTCCTATATGCTAGGCAGAAGTTGGAGAGACAACTTTGTTGAGACCTCAGATGGTTCGGAGGCAACAAAGAAAATCAAAATCATCAGGCAGAGGCTCGAGATGGCACGCAGTTGCTAGAAGAGCTATGCTGATCAGAGGCGAAGGCCATTGGAGTTTAAGGTGAGAGACCATGTGTTTCTAAAGGTCTTGCCACGTAAGAGACAATTCTGGTTTGGTCATAAAGGTAAGTTGTCACCAAGGTTCATTAGGCCATTCGAAGTGTTGGCTCAGGTCGGCGAGATGGCGTACCGTTTGGCTTTGCCACCGAGATTGTCTGGAGTACATTCAGCATTCCATGTGTCCATGTTGAGAAAATATAATCTTAATCCATTTTATGTTTTAGATTGGAGGAGCTTGAGATTGATTCAAATGTCTCCTACAAGGTAAAGCTTGTGAGGTTTATGGATTCTCGTGGGCAGGTTCTTTGAAGGAAGATAATACATTTTGTTAGGATGCTATAGAAGCCATAAAGGTTTATGTATTAATGTTATGGATAGGTATGTATTTAATTATATGTTAATATCTCATCAATAGGAAAGGGAGGCTAAGAGTTGGCAGGTTGTGCGGAAGTTAGAGGAGGAATTCAGGAGGAGTTAAGGAGGTTTTATAAGGGGTGAATGCACCGAGTGAGAGAGAGGAGAGAACTTTTAATTTATATATGAATACCCTTTTACTCAATCTACACCTTCAGTTACCTATTCTCCCATATACCTCTAAATACCTTCTCCTTCTTCCTTTAGTCATAAAAAAAAAAAAAAAGAGAATTGTGCCTACCATTTATTTGTTGAAAGAGACGGTGAACGTAATTGTAGAGAAACGTTGGGAGTGAATTTGACAGAGACCGTTCGTAGGGCCAACATGAGTTGGTATTTTTTTTTTTCTTGGAGTTTTTATATACCTCTCGACGTATATAATACGAGGTAGGTGTGATTGTGTTTATTTAATATATATTTTTTATCATGTCATTTATATGTATATGTGCAAGTTTAATCTTATTCTATGAGTTGATTTTTTTTTTTTTAGTTTTTTGTTGTATGAAATTCTGGAACTTCCACACAAAAACGAGTATACTACTCTTTTGTTTTTGATGAAAATCACACTTAGAGATTGATTAAATTATTGAAACTTTTATATGTTAAACTAGTCATCCATATGAGTTTCCTGTGAAAATTTCATAATTTTTGGATTTAAAATGAATTTATTAAACAAACTTGACTGTTTGGTTGGGATTTCTATGCTAGGATCAGCACACTATTTTTATATGAAATTCATACTTAGAAGTTGAATTGATTTTTGATATTTTTATATGTTGGAGTATATCTGAATTAATATCCATTAAAATTTTTGCATTTTTTTTATTTAAAATGAATGTTATAAAAATCATGAAAATTTTATTGTTTATCACAAATTGCTGTGTTGACACGAGTTTAATGTTTGATATAAAAATAACATGTAACGATTAAATTAATTTCTAAACATTTTACATAGGAGGTGAGACATGTGAGACAGTCTACAGTAAAATCTTTATAAATTTGTGAGCAGTATTTTATTTTATAAAAATATTTAAAATTGGCCCTTTGGATTATGTTGCTGTGCTAACAATAGTCTGATATTTGGTATAAAACGTATAAATAAAATTTGATTTAATTTATTAAATTTTTATATGTTAAACTAGACATATAAATGCATTTTCTTGAAGGAGTTCATAAATTTTGGATTTAAAATGGATTTTATAAAAATCGGGAAAGTGAGCTATTCTGGATGGTCTTAACAGAAATACCTATTTAGTTTTCTTAAAATCTGTATCATTTGGCTCTATGAATAAATTCTAAATTTTGTTTTTGTGAAAATAAAGTTAATTATAAGTATTTTAGGCTTTTGAATTTATAGAAAATATTTTATTTTATATTTTTCATGAATTATCAAAATTTATGTCTTAAATCCTTCTTTTTCATAACATACTTGATGTAAAATTTTGTTTTGCAATCTGGTTGCATATATATTTTTGAATATGGTTGCATGAGATTTCTTTGATAAATTTTGTAAAAAGAATGATATTTATAGATGGGTAACATGAAACTTAGGCCCGAGAAAATTACTTCATAAGACTTATTAATTTAAATGATGAACACAAAAACCCAAATTAGGGAGAACTCTTGTGTATGTTATGCTATTAATTAAAGGAATTACTTAGGACTTATTTTTGATATTAGAGTCATTAAGGGTACTAGAAAGAGTGGGTTCTAGAGCCCAAGGGTTGGAAGCCCCAAAACCTGCGTAGGGTGGTTTAGTATAACCAGTAGGCTAGAAACCTATGAAATATATATACAACTTATTCTAGCGTATATTTAGTATCAGAACTGCGGAACCGATTTGTCCACTAAGGAAAAATGAATACATTTGGGACTACGGGACCAATTGTACCCCATGACTGAGGTCTAGGGATTTGATGAGTACATCTAGGACTGCAGAACTAGTTGTATCGCACGGCTTAGTTCTAGGATTTATTTTGGGTTTAGTTTTGGGGCCATAGACTAAACTTGCATAGTATCTGACCCATAATATGATATTGATGTGTGGTGACGTGAATGATGTGATGTGATTTATTTTTAATATGAGACTACGGGATCATGGCTAAGTAATAATTCAATTAGAACAGTATGATTAAGTATGAAAATTTTGGAAATTGTACATTAATTTTATTAATATTGATTAAGGGTTGATTGTTTTCCATGATTAAGAAATTATCTTTTATAAATAGTTTCTGAGCACACGTGGAATTTAGTGTTCACCCTTACTATAGTTGGTAATGCAGGGGTTGATGCTCGTGATGGACCAACTAGTTAGCTAACTGTCTTGGTGACCAAAGCTGGATGAATTATTTTACTTTGCATTCCAACGTTTTTAAAATATATATATATATATATATATATATATTATAATGGAGTACTTATTTGGGGCCCATATTTGTGGCATGGTTTTTTAGCCCATTTTTGGGACATTTTAAAGATATTTTGAACATTCAAGAAATTATATAATGCTTATTTTAATTAGCTTCCACTCTAATTAAGTTATATTAATGTGTTTTGATGTGTATTTATGGGTTTAGTTCCCTCATTCCCAAGTAGTGGCTTTTGGCACAACCCTCGGTGCCGTTGAGTTGGAAACAAAGAAAAACAAAATTTAAATTTTGAAATTTCAAGGCCCCCAAAAATTAAATCATGCATAACACATTTTAAAACATAACCACAAAACTAGAAAGAAAAAAAAAAATTTCCACTGTCCCTAGGTATTCCTAAACCTGGCTCTGATACCAAGCTGTTACGCCCCGAAATCTACTACTCGGGAACGTAGGGAATAAACCATCAAATACACATCAAACCACATCAATATAACTTAATCAAAGAAGAAGCTAATTAAAATAAACATTATTCAATTTCTTGAATATTCAAAATATCTTTAAAATGCCCTAAAAATGGGCTAAAAAACCATATCACAAATATGGGCCCCAAATCAGTACTCCATTACAATATTTTTTTTTTTAACACGTTGGAATGCAAAATAAAATAATTCATCCAGCTTTGGTCACCAAGACGGCTAGCTAAACAGTTTGTCCATGCATTACCAACTATAGTAGAGGCGAGCACTAAATTCCACGTGTGCTCAAAAAGTATTTGTAAAATATAATTTCTTAATCATGCAAAACAATCAACACTTAATCAATATTAATAAAATTAATATCTTACAATTTCCAAAATTTTCATACTTAATCATATTGTTCTAATTAAATTATTAATTAGCCATGATCCCGTAGTCTCATGTTAAAAATAAATCACATCACATCATTCACGTCACCACACATCAATATCATATTATGGGTTAGGTACTTTACAAGTTTAGTCTGTGGTCTCTGAACTAAACCCAAAATAAATCCATAAGCCTAAGCCATAGGATACAACTAGTCCTACAGCCCTAGATGTACTCATCAAATCACCAGATCTCAGTCATGGGGTACAATTGATCCCACAGTCCCAAATGTACTCATTTTGCCTTAGTAGACCAACCGGTCCTGCAGTCCCCATACTAAATATACGCTATAATAAGCTGTATATACACTTCATAGGTTTCCAACCTACTGGTTATGCTAAACTACTCTAAGAAGGTTTTGGGGTTTCCAATCCTTGGCTCTAGATACCACTCTTTCTAGTATTCTTAATGACTCCAATATCAAAAATCAAGTCCCAAGTAATTCCTTTAATTAACAGCATAATATACACAAGAGTTCTCTCTAATTTGGGTTTTTGTGTTCATCATTTAAATTAATAAGTTTTATGAAGTAATTTTCCTAGGCCTAAGTTTCATGTTGTCCATCTATAAATATCATTCTTTTTATAACATTTATCAAATAAATCTCATGCAACCATATTCAAAAATATATATGTAACTAGGTTGCAAAAAAAAATTTTACATCAAGCATGTTATGATAAAGAATGATTTAAGACATAAATTTTGATATTTCATAAAAAATAGAAAATAAAATATTTTCTATAAATTCAAAAGCCTAAAATACTTATAATTAACTCTAGTTTCATAAAAAAAGTTAGAAGTTATCCATAAAATCAAATAATATAGATTTTAAGAAAACTAAATAGGTATTTCTGTTAAGACCATCCAGAACAGCTCACTTTCTAATTTTTATAAAATCCATTTTAAATCCAAAATTTATGAAACTTTTAGAAACAACTCATTTATATGTCTAGTTGAACATATAAAACTTCCATAAATTAAATCAACTTTTATTTATACTGTTTATACCAAAAAACAGACTGTTGTCAGTACAGTAACATAATCCAGACAGCCAATTTTAAATATTTTTATAAAATAACATACTATTCAAACATTTATAAATATTTTAATGTAGACTCTGACATCTATAACCTTATATGTAAAATTATTAGAAATTAATTTAATTGGTACTTATCAATTTGATATCAAAAATTAATTTGGTGTCAGCACAGCAATTTATGACAAACAGTAAACTCTCATGATTTTTATAAAATTCATTTTAAATAAAACAAATACAAAACATTTACTTGATATTAATTTACATATATAATCAAACATATAAAAATATCAAAAATTAATTCAACCTCTAAGTATGAATTTCATATAAAAACAGTGCGTTGATCCTAGCATAGAAATCCCAACCAAATAGTCAAGTTTGACTATTTTTAATAAATTCATTTTAATTCCAAAAATTATGAAATTTTTACAGGAAACCTAGTTTAACATATACAAGTTTCAATAATTTAATCGATCTCTAAGTATGATTTTTATTAACAACAAAAAGAATAGTATATTCATTTTTGTGTGGAAGTTCTAGAATTTCATACAATCAAAAAAAAAAAACAAATCAACTCATAAAATAAGATTAACCTTGCATATATACATATACATGACATGATAAAATAAAATCTATATTTAATAAACACAATCACACCTACCTCGTATTATATACATCAAAAAGGTATATAAAAACTCAAAAAAAAAAAAAATACCAACTCAAGTTGGCCCTACGAACAGTTTCTGTCGAATTCACTCCCAACGTTTCTCTACGATTACGTTTGCCGTCTCTTTCAATAAATAAATGGTAGGCATAATTCTTTTTTTTTACATAGAAGGAAGAAGGAGAAGGTATCTAGAGGTATACGGGAGAAGAGGTAACTGAAAGTGTAAATTGAGTAAAAGGGTATTCATATATAAATTAAAAGAACTCCCCTCTCTCCCACTTGGTGCATTCACCCCTCATAAAACCTCCTTAATTCCTCCGCTAACTCCCACACAACATGCGAAGTCTTAGCCTTCCCTTCCTATTGATGAGATATTAACGTATAATTAAATACATACCTATGAATAACATTAATACATATAGCATAAAAATCAATTAAGACAAGATCATTTACATAAAATATAAATGGGGTCCAAAATATTTGAGTTTTTAAATATTATAAACTGAAAATAAAAATACCAAAAATTTTGGGTCTTTACAAAGAAAATTTTAGGTACCTTGGATATATGGTGCAAAAAGATAGAGGGATTGATGTAAGTCATAGGATTCAGGCCGAGTGGACCAAATAGGGGAGTACTTCGGTGGTCTTATGTGATTGAAAGCCCCCTCAAGGCGAAAGGAATGTATTATAAATGACAATAAGACCAACGTTGTTATATGGATTGGAGTGTTGGGCAATAAAGTATAATCATGTTAATAAGATGGCAGTTGCGGAGATGAGAATACTAAGATGGGTGTGCGAGATTATAAGGAGAGATAGAATTAGGAACGAGAAGATTTGGAGCAAAGTAGGAATAGCACCAATTGAAAATAAAATAAGAGAAAATCGATTAAGATGGTTCGGCCATATTAGAAGGCGTCCAATGGATATACCTGTTCAAATGTGTGAAAGTATAGAAATTGCAAGGAGTAGGAGAAGGAGAGAGAGACCCAAGAGAAGTTGGAAAGAAACTATTAAATCCTCAAATCCATATAACGACCTCACCTAGTGGAAAAAGGCTTGGTTTGGTTTGGTATATATCGACTGGGTTTGATGCTACTGCATTATTATATATATGTATATGATTCATTATGAACATTTAGGACCTGTTTCTTAAATACTCTGTAGGATGTTAGGAATGTGAATATATTATAACATTCCCATTTGTTTATATCAAGTGCTTTCATATGCCCAGTGGAGATTCATTATGAACATTTATAACTTATTCTTAATTGCACTGTTTAAAAACATGAATATGTTATAATATTCTTATTCATTTATATTAATTGTTCTCATATGCCCAGTGAATGAAACTAGTCTAAGAGTCATTCAATTTTGAACATAATGTCTCTTTATCATTATTATATAAATTGTTATTCAATTGGGATATTGGTCTAATTGATTAAAGTTATGAGATTTTAAATTTATACCAATTGGTATATGTATTTACAAGTGTTCTACCAGCTAAGGAACTGAAAGATATATATATATATATGAATATATATAAATACATTGATGAACTTTTGTCAGGTATTTCATGTGAGTATTTATTTTTGATAATTAGCAGAGGATTCAATGCTTATATTATTAATGGTTAGTGGAACATTCAATACATATATATATTATTAATGGTTAATTGATATTCAATGCATTTGAATTATACATATACATATAGTAAGTTTTAAAAAGAAATTATAACTTTAAAGTTT
>QLOD02000033.1:20830135-20843988 GCA_003260245.2 Sideroxylon spinosum | reverse complement strand
AGGATTAGAAGATTTAATTACATAGGAAGTCCTTCTCTTATTTACCTATTGGTCCCTGTTGTAGTCCTATAAAATACCCTCTCTTGTGACAGCTAGGGTTAACGTTTTCTGAGTAGAAAAATAAGAAACCCTAGAGAGACTGCCGAGAGATCCAACCATCTTATGAAAGAGAAGAAATGTATTTTTGGGAATACGGCAGAAGACTGAAAGTTGAGATCGAGCAGTTGAATCGAAGTCAATGAAAGTTTTGTTTATTAGATTTGTCGAGATCAAACCAAACAGATCTCGAATGTATGATCTTGTTATCGTAGTATATTGTTATCGTAGTATAGAACAGTAAAAATATTTTTTATATTAATTATATACACTATAGCCGTGATCTTGGGGTTTTCCACGTTCCCCAACATAAAGTGCATAATCTATCTTTAGAACGATATAAATTCTAAGTTTAGCAACCCACAAGCAGATTTGCCATGAGAGTTCTAAGTTAAGCAATTCATATGAACTAATCAATAAAATATGCAAATCGTTGTCAATTGGACCTTGAATCAACGATTCCTAAAGCAATCGGAAACAAATTGCATTGGTAATTGAAGAACTCAGATTATATACATGAAGTGCAGCATCTTGAGACTCATCGGAAAGGACACTGTCCTTGTCTAGGCCCAAGAAGATTTCAGCCACTCATGCTTAGTAAAATCAGAACAAAAATGGAAGATGAATTGAAGAACAATAAATTCTGAAATTAAAATATGAAATTAAAATTACTTCCAACCCAAATCCGATTACAATACTTGTAAAAATATGAAATTGAAAACTGAAATTCTTAGCAGAAAAATAGAATGAAAAACTAGAGCTCTTCTCTTTATCTAATTCTCCCTCTCTACAGCTAGCTCTCCAGCGCCATAATGAAAAGCATCCCCCTCGGGTCTATGTGCATATCCCGTTATTGCCGCTCCATGTCCTTTCTCTATCTATCTCGAGGATTTTTTTTTCTGTTACAGCAAATCACCTCCCTAATGATAACTTTGCCTCTTTTTTGATTTCAGATGAAATCTCGTCACTTGGTCAGTTAAGGACACCTGGAAGATGTTGCTGAGAAATACCCACTCATTCGAATGTTTTGAACTGTATTTGAATATGCATTTCTCTTCAGAATTTTTATTTACTCTTCAAGAGTATTCGAATGAGCCATCTTCATGTTCGAATGCACTTTCTTCTTCCACAACTCCCAGAATGACGATTTTGAATTAACTGGAATTGATCAACTGTTGTATACTCTTTAATGTATTCATTATTTCTTCTTGTCTCTCAATGCAGCTCAAATTGCTTTCATTTGTGCATAAATCAACAAATACTCCAATTTGGAGTAATAAGGATAAGTTCGGCATAAAACACAAATTTACATCATTCATATGCTAAAAAAGATGTAATTACATAAAAAAATATGTAACAATTTAAGTTCAATCACACATCCCCTAACGTCAACTTTACTAGTCCCAAGTAATGCCTCAAGTAAAACATAAAAGCGAGCTATTTTATTGAAAATCAACAGAAATTTTATTTTTCTGTTTTTTTATTTTATTTTATTTTATTTTTATTTTTTTTCAAAAACAAATCCACTTTTGTAGGAAATCACGGCTATACTTAGCTCGTATAGTAAGCCTTTCAACCCCTAGGTTCCCCCTAGGGGACGAGGGTAGTCTCGTGAGGGTTTGTAGTGATGATACCCACAAACATCAATTTTTATTTTAAATGAATAGCAAATCATAGTCGTAGAATGTTGGATAATACCATGAGCCAAGATCAAGGTTTAAAATCTGAAATTTTATATGATATGTGAAACTTGCTAAGCATCTGAATTAAATGTAAGAGTTTAGCTCATGAAATGTTGATTCAACATAAATCTCTAAAGCCTACTCTATTCTAAACTTTGCACCACACTACTTCCCAAGTTTTGACTTCAATTCTTACTTTGTATATTACTCACAATCAAAATGAAATACACAAGGTTTCACTCAAGATGCCCCTTTGTAGGAGTAAACGCAAATCAAATTCTAAAAGATAGAATCAATAAGTCAAGAACAGTCATTTAAGAAAGAAAAGAACAATTGGCATAACTCCATGAAAGAATGATGTAAATGGAATGATTACTAAACTGCACTCAGCCTCTTGACATTTAAAAACTTTATAATTGTTCATCAATCTACCTGAATCAATTAGGACTTTTTCTAGGTTGTAATGGGAGTCATTGTGTAAAATGTGGTTTTCCAAAGTAAAGGATAAGGAATTCAAAAATCTTTTTGGACAGCACTTGATATTGATGTTCTAACCTCCCACTTCTTCTCCCTAGATTATATCAATTTATCTCTTAGAATGTGTAAAATAACAATTCGATATAAAAGAGCTTTTTTTTTTGAACTGAAAATCTGATATATATATATATATATTTTTTTTCTTTTTGAATTCTTCTATTCTTTCAGTTTCTTTCTCAAATATTCCCACTTCTTCTTCTCAATTACACCTCATTTTCCTTGGTTTCTTTACCTCATGCTACCAATGCATTCCTAAAAGACATAAAAATAAGGACGGCTTGAGTACATTCATTAAAAAGTTAAGAGAATTATGCAGTGAAAAGAAAGAAATATGAATGTTCACCTAAGGCTCAAACTTGGTTGCTAAGGTAATGTTCATGAACAATGAGAATTAAAGGCTGAATTTGAGAAAAGATGGCCTAATATCATTTTTCAGGTCCCTTTCAAAACAGTCATGATGTATAAATATCAAAATTCCAGCTAGGTTCTTGATCACTCCTTTAAACATCCAAAGCAAAGTAGTGTTATTGGAGTTACTGAATGAAAATTAGAGAGAAAAAAAATTATCAAACCTATAAAGATTTTAGAGTGAATGTAATCCTCTCATGGACAAAGTTAGAGGGCTCAAAATATCTCTTAGGGTCAAGTCTCCACTATAGCTGAGAAGTAGTAAAATACATTATTCATTCAAGAGTTTTGTTCATGAGCATTTAGGTTGGATAAATAATTCAAAGCCAAATCTGTTCACAAGTCAATTCAGCAATTAAATCCATGCAAGCTAAACATATCAACAAATTTCAAATTCTAAAACCTAAAATTTAATTTTCAGCAATTGGCACCAACAAAATTCCAGACTATAGATCGATATTCATTCCAAACATAAGGTTTAATTTCCAAAAAAAAGAAAAAAAGCCAGCAGCAAACATTTGTCCAACCAAAAGTTTCAACAAACATCATGAACTTCATGCCAATTTTTACCCAAATATTCCAGCAAAGTTAATCCCAAGTTAAAAAGTTAACAAAACAAACTATTCTACCCTAAATTTAACAAAACATGGCTCAACACCTTTCCAAGAACTCATACACTGATCCTAATCTATGACCCAAAACAAAACACAATCTTGATCACATGATCCTGAGCAGCTTCAAATTCTTTTGGGCAAACCGGTTCATATAATCCCTCTAAAATCTCCATTACTTTCTCATGATTCTCCTCTTGTCGATCCTTCAATTTCTTCATCTCAGCAATTAACTCAATTTGTTTTCCTTGAGCATTCTTCACAATTTCATACAAGTTCTGCATAGTATTTGTTTCCACCATTTCTTCTCATGTTGATTGCTCCATCACAGCCCTTCTTCCTAGCTGTCCTTGACTTATTTTTACAGAGGTCTTTACAATTCTTGATACAGGTTTGACAATCTCCATTCCAGCCTTTCCTCTGACTCCATGATTCTGTACAATCTTAGTTATTAGCCCCCCCAAATGGCAATCCCGAGTTTACTTCAGGTTTCTTCATAGTTGATACAATGGTTTCCCAAATGTGATTGGTTAAGTCAATAGGAATGTCTAGGATGAATTTTCCTATAAATTCAGCTTGGGAACTGTTACTGATGAAACATAGGCATAGGGAAGAAATTTTGAGCAGACCAACATATGCAAAACATTGCATTTGGGTGTAAGGTTAACTTTAGATATTCGAGCCCTTTCCTATTGAGCTTGAGGATTTCCTATCAATAATCTAGCCAAATTTTCCTTGCTTAACTGTTCTTTCCACAATTCTTGCTGCTATGCAGTTACAGTAGGAATATTTCCTATTCGTAATGTGGCAGCTCTAGCAATCAACTCGGGGGTCAACACTATGGTTGTCTTTCTTACCTCAGTTCGGATCTCACTATCCCCATCCTCTGGCATAATAGCATTCGAAAAAAAATTCCTTAACCAGGGGCACGATAGCCCTCTGACTGGTACTCACCCACTCGAGCCATCCTTGGCTCAAAATCATTTCCATCAATTCGTAGCGGTGGTCTGCGTAATCATCTAAGTTAATAACCATTTCACAGAGAACTGTTCTTTTAGAATAACCATTCAAATACCTCAACTCAGACTCCACGTTTGCAAAATAAGGATTTGAATATGTTTGTTCAGGGGTAGGCTCATTGGGAATTTCTGATTCCGGCACAGATGTATTACCAGGGGTGTCCCAAATTTCTTGTTCGTGCTCAGAAGGTACTTGAGTTTTACGACCAGGTAAAGAGGGTGGTGTAGGCTCAGATAATCTTATCTCTGTGGGTTCAGAGGTGGACCTCTTACCTTTGGATTGCTCCCTGAACCGCATGCTCGTCCTTCTTGGGCCAGCCCAAGTCATCTTCCTCTTTGGGGGTATGATTTCTCTGTACGAAATGCCGATCACCCACAAACCCTAGCTTCCAAATCTCCTAGGTTTAGAAAGTTCAATGGACCGTTGGATTGCCTCAAATCTGAGTAAATGGAAGAAAATAGTGGAATGTGTATAAGCTATGCACTATTGAACCATTCGATCAAGGGTTTAAAGTATTCGAATGAAAGAAATATATGTTGGATCACTCAGTATTTATAGCTTGGGTCAGAGCATATTTCAGTTACCCAAACCTGTATTTGAATACCGTCCTCCAGAACCGGGAACTTTAGTATCTACAGATCAGAATCTGTGACAGGTCTGTAAAAAATACTCATGCCATGCTTTATTATTATTATTATTATTATTATTTTACCAATTTGCAAACTCAAAGGGATAAAAATTCATATCCAACTTCAAACAATGTTAAGCGTATAATTCAACTTCATTCAGCGAATTTCAAGCAAGACACAGTAACCAAATTATCCATTCCCCCCAACTAAAAATCAACATTGTCCTCAATGTAAGATCAAGACAAGAAATGAAGATTTAAGAGAGAGTGTACCTGATAGGCTTAATGAGACATATTTGATTTGATACACATGAGCTGAAAATCCAGAGTATTTCCAATGCAACTCCCCCTAACTTGTTCACAGCATCATACTTAAAGAGAGAAAAAAACATATGAAGGTTTGGGAACCTTACCATTGGGGCTACAATTTTGAACAAAGATGCTTACACCAGATTTTATTCAAGTTGCATTACAGATTACACCTGAGTAAGCACTATTTACTTGAATGAATGCCGAAACTAAAATGTTAGAACTTGCAAACAGAATTTTTTTTTATTTACAAAAATCAGAAAAAAAAAAGATAAAAGAATTAAAAGAACTTAAGAAAAGCTATCCTACTATGGTACATGTAGCAGAATTTTTCCTCACCTCTTTAGCCATAATCAGGGAGATCCTCAAGATCCTAACTCTCACCAAATTCTCATGATATTCCTTAAGTCTTTGCCCATTCACTCGGAACACATTCCTTGAGGTAGAATTTTCTATATCAACAGCCCCAAATTCAATGATGTTCTTAATCACATAAAGACCACTTCACCTAGACCTCAACTTACCAGGAAACAAATGTAGTCTAGAGTCATACAATAAGACTTTTTATTCCACAAACAATTCTCTCTTCTTGATGTGCACATCATGCCACTTCTTCACTCTATCCTAAGAGATCTTGGCATTCTCATAGGCATCATTCCTAATTTCCTCCAGCTCACTAAGTTGTAAATTTCTTTAGAGGGTTAATGTTCTCATTGAAGTGCTTTACTGCCCAATAAGTCTTATGCTCCAACTCCATGGGTAGATACATACACCATCTTATAAGGAGACATGCCTAAGATGGTCTTGTATACAGTTCTATAAGCCCAAAGTGCATCCACTAACTTCAAAAACCAATCTTTTCTATTTGGATTCATAGTCTTTTCAATGACTCTCTTAATCTTCCTATTGGTAAGCTCGGCTTGTCCACTAGTTTGGGAGTGATAAGATGTTCTTACTTTGTGCACTACCCCATATTTCTTCATCAAAAGCTCCAAATGTCTATTACAAAAATGTGTCCCCCTCTCATTTATCATTGCTTTTGGCATCCCAAATCTAGAAAACACATTCTCCTTTAAGAATTTTATCACTACCCAGTGGTCATTGGTCCTAGTTGGGACACCTCCACCCCCTTTGAAACATAGTCAACAGGCACTAAGATATATTCATAACCAAATGAATTCACAAATGGCCCCATAAAATCCATCCCTCAACAATCAAAAATGTCAAGCACATAAATGGGGTGAAGTGGCAACATGTTCCTCCTAGTAAGGCTACCAAGTCTCTGACATCTGTCACATGCAACACAAAATGCATGCACATCTCGAAACATGGTGGGCCAATATAGTCCACATTGTAGAATCTTGACCACTATATTCCTAGAAAAAAATAACCTCCATAGGTTAAAATGTGACAGAATGTAATGACACTGTGGTACTCACTCTCAGGTATGCTTTTTCTAATGACTTGATCTAGGCAGTACTTGAGCAAGTATGGATCATCCCAAAAGAAATGCCTCACATTCCTAAAGAATTTTTGCCTATCCAACTTAGTCTAGTGGATGGGTATCACACCTGTAGCCCAGTAATTAGCTATTTCTGCAAACCAAGTTACCTTAGATGAGTTTACATGAAACAACTGTTCATCAAGGAAGGTCATATTTATGGGAGGATCAAATGAAACTAAATCCTGATTTAGAATCTTGGAGAGGTGGTCAGCTACCACATTTTCAACCTCTTTCTTGTCTTTGATTTCTAAATCAAATTCCTAAAGTAAAAGAATCCATCTAATGAGTCTAGGGTTGGCATCAGGTTTAGTCATAAGATATTTCAATGCAGAATGGTCAGTATATACAATGACATGAGAACCCACAAGTTATGACCTAAACTTATCCAAGGCATAGACTACTGTTAGAAGCTTTTTCTCAGTGGTTGTGTAATTCTTTTGTGCATCACTAAAAGTCTTACCAGCATAATACAACACATGTGATTTCTTTTCCTTCCTTTGACCTAGGACTGCACCAATAGCACAATCACTAGCATCACACATTAACTCTAAAAACAAGGTCCAATCAAGTACTTACAATATGGGAGCTGAAGTGAGTAAGCCCTTAAGTCTATCAATTGAGACTTGACACTCTAATGTCCAATCAAAGGGAACATCATGAGATAATAGATTACATAGGGGTCTAGCTATGGCACTAAAAGATGCAATGAATCTCCTATAGAAACGTGCATGGCCCAAGAATGATCTGACATCCTTAACACATCTAAGGGTGGGTAGGTTTTCAATTATTTCCACTTTGGCTTTGTCTACCTCTATCCCCCTAGCAGACACTATGTGGCCAAGAACTATGCCCTGAGTCACCATAAAGTGACATTTCTTCCCATTTAAGAGCAAGTTCTTCTCCTCACATCTAGACAAGACTTTCTCCAAATTCCCTAGGCAAACATCAAAGTCACTCCTATAAACTGAAAAGTCATCCATGAATACTTCAAGGAACTTTTCCATAAAATCATTGAACAAACTCATTATGCATCTCTGAAATCCTGCAGGAGCATTACAAAGACCAAAAGGCATGCGCCTATATGCAAATGTACCAAATAGGCATGTAATGTGGTCTTCTCCTGATCATCTAATGCAATCTCAATCTGATTATACCCAGAGCATCCATCCAGGAAACAGTAAAATGCCTGCCCTGCCACTCTTTCCAATACCTGATCTAGGAAAGGAAGAAGGAAATGACCTGATCTAGGAAAGGAAGAAGGAAATGATCTTTCCTAGTGACTGCATTCAGCTTTCTATAATCTATGCACATGCGCTATCTGGTTCGATGCACATTGAAACTAACTCCTTATTCTCATTCTTCACCATAGTCACTCCAAATTTCTTAGGCACTACCTGAGTTGGCCTAACCCATTTAGAATCTGAAATAGGGTAGATAATTCTAGCATCTAACAACTTAACTTTTATATTAAGGTTAAGCCTTATTTGCATTTGCCTAATGGGCTTAGCATCTTTCTCCAAAAATATTCTATGAGGGCAAATCAGTGGGCTGATTCCTTGCAGGTCTGCCATTGTCCAACCCAAGGCCTTTTTATGCTTTTTCAAGACCTCAACAAGCCTATTTTCTAGGTCCAAACTCAGCTGAGCTGAGATGACAGTTGGATAGGACTCTCCCTTACCCAAAAACACATATTTCAAGTCATTTGGTAAAGGTTTTCTCTCAGGTGTGGTCGTTTTTCAAAAGATGGCTGAGACTCAACTCTTGGCAGCTCTAAAGGTTCAAAAATTGGTCTCCATGTATCCACTGATATGACAGAATCTAAATGCTCTTCAAAACTTCTTTTACCAACGCTCTCCAATTCACAATCATCAAGAAACTCAACTTGTTCACTATTCACTAGAGCTCTTTCCAATGGATCATCAAAAAAACTCCCTATCAAAGTACTCTTGACTGATAATTTGAATCAAATCAACTTCCATTGACTCATCATAATCACTAGGCTGTTTTGTTACTTTGAAGATGTTTTTCTCAATGTCATGTTGGCAAAAGAGAATTTAATAACTTCGGTTCTACAATTGATCAAGGCATTTGAAGTGGCTAAAAATGGTCATCCTAGGATGACAGTGAGGGACAGCTGGTTGTGACCCTTGAATGGATTGAGTATCAAGCATTATAAAGTCCACGGGAAAGATAAAATGTTCCACTTGAATTGCAACATCTTCAACAATACCTCTAGGGACTTTGACAGACCTATCAGCTAGCTGTAATGTCACTCTAGTGGGTCTAATTTCCCCCAACCCATGCTGTTGGTTGACAGTAAATGGTAAGAGATTGACACTTACACCCAAGTCCAACAAAACATGATCTACCCTCTTATCCTAACCCAGCTGCCAAACATTTCAACCCAAATCAAAGAGTAAATACCTATGGCCAAGGGAACAATCCTTATCCAAATACTTACAATCATGGGTACAGAAATCATCCCAACCTTTCTTGGAGAGTTGAGGCACAAAACCAGCAATATCAGCCCCAATAACCTTTGCCACCTCAGTCTTTTCCTTCTCAACCACTTCAGCCGCAGCCTAATCCTAATTCCTATCAACCTCCGCACAAGAGATCATTGGAAGACACCTTGCAGCAGTTTATGCAAGGACATATTGGAACCAACAATCAAGTTTCTAAGTTCCAAGAGCAAACAAATAGAGCAATGGAGGATATTCGAAGCTAGTTGTCAAAGCTCACCCACGCTCTAACCATTGGGGAATCAGGAAAGCTTCCATCTCAGCCAAAGTCGAATCCTACTGGTTAAGTGCATCTCAGTGAGTCATCATCCTCTGGTGTTCATGACAATTTGGAGCATGTATAGGCTGTGTCAACTTTGAGAAGTGGTAAACATATTGTGAAACCAAATTATGTACCACTTCAGGAAGAAAATGAGAATGAGATGAGGAAAAATGAAGAAGAATTTGGAAGCAACAAGTTGGAGAACAGAGAGTTTGTTGAAAAAGAGAAGGAAATAAAACAAAATGAAAAACAAGTTGGGGATAGTAAGTTGGACTGCAGCTAAAAATTAAAGGAAAAACAAAACCTGAGCAGTGAATAGTAGCCAATTCAGATACAGTAGAAGGAGCATTCGAATACCAGCAAGCGGTAAACAAGAAATTTAAGGGAACAGCAGGTAAATTCTGAAAATAAAAATGATTTTTCTAGAAATAAAACCAAATTTTTTGGTGAAAATCAGTTTGAAAATAAAGAAAAAGATTCTGAAAATGAAGAAATTTTAAAAGAAACCAAAATGGATAGATTTGAATTTTTTCCAAAAATTCATTTTCCTCAAAGGTTAAATAAAAGCAAGAAAGAGAATTTGAATTCTAATATTTATGAAGTTTTCAAATAGGTCAGAATCAATATTCCCTTACTTGATGCCATTAAGCAGAATCCGTCTTATGGAAATTTTTTGAAAGACTTGTGCACTGTGAAGAGGAAAATGAATATGAAAGAAAAGGCATTTTTGACAGAACAAGTGAGTTTCATTTTACAATTTAAAACTCCACCTAAATACAAAGATCCGGGGTGTCCCACTATTTCAGAAGAAATCTTGTCACATGGTCAGTTAAGGACACCTGGAAGACGTTGCTGAGAAATAGCCACTCATTCGAATATTTTGAACTGTATTTGAATATGCATTTCTCTTCAGAATTTTTATTAACTCTTCAAGAGTATTCAAATGAGCAATCTTCATATTCGAATGCACTTTCCTTCTTCCAGAACTCCCAGAATGACAATTTTGAATTAACTGGAATTGATCAACTGTTGTATACTCTTTAATGTATTTATTATTTCTTCTTGTCTGTCAATGTAGCTTAAATTGCTTTCATTTATGCATAAAATTAACACATACTCCAAATTGGAGTAATGAGGATGAGTTCTGCATGAAACACAAATTTATATCATTCATATGCTATAAAAAAGTATAATTACATAGAAAAATATATAACAATTTAAGTCCAATCATTGAGCAATGTTATTTTTGTATCAGATATTTATTCAATATGATTGTAAAAGGTAAGAGTACCTAGATTTTATTTTTATTATAGTATTGGAGCACTACTGTCTGGTTATGACTAAAATAATTGGAGGGTTGGGATGGATATCCTAATTCTTGATTTTTTTCTGCTAAAATTTTAAATTTTAAAATGATCTTATGACAAATTACATAATTTTATCCATCTATTATCCCACCAGTCAAATATAAAAATAAAAAGAAATAATCTCACTTAAAAAAATTAATTCCATATTATGTTTAACTTTATGTATTAGTCTATAGTATTTACTTATTTCATATTGTCTTACCCATTTATCCAGTCAAATGTAACCTGTAAGTTTGCGTTCGTTGCTTTGAATTTGTGAAGAGAACATGTAACAAAGCAAAACAAATAAAAGGATGAAATTGTTGTGACTTGAGTTGGAAAAATGTAAAAAGAAAATTACATAATTATTTATCATAATATGTGAGTGTATCTAAATAATATTATTTTCATTTTCCTTTGCATTTATTTATTTTTTATCCAAGCACATTATAGTAGGAAAACAACATTTTCAGCATCGCAAACAGAGATGTAATCCAACCTAAATATAGTTGCATGTTTAGATTTTCCTCTTTTTATTCTTTTGGTTGGAAGCACATCACATACATACATGTATACATATGTGTGTGTATGGGAAAACAAGGGTGACGTGAACCCATAACATAAAATTATAGGTAGAATGTCCACTGCTAATTGGGCTGATATCCATCGAACCAAACGTTTCCACCTAGTTTGAGAAATTGGGCCTGTTTGGTTTAGGATTGAAAAATATATTTCAAAACTATTGATTCAGAATATGTTTTCGAAATTAAAATTTGCATTTGATTAATTTATTCATAACTGCTTTTAAGAAAAATGATGAAGTGAAGGAAAAGAAAACAAAAATGAAGGGTAAAAAGTAAGACATAAAATTTCAAATACAAGTTTTTATTTTATTTAGTTAGAAAGATTTAATTAAGGGATCATTCATGAATTACGACTTAATATCAATTTTCCCCTTCAACTAAATAAGTGACATGTTATTTATTTAAATTATTAATTTGTAATAATTTACCTTTATTTATACCAATGTTTGTAATTTTAATAAAATTTAATCACTAATATAGATATGAGTTAAAAAGAAACTCTAAAATAATTATTTCATAATCATAGTTAGACAAAATAACACTCACTTAAAATACAAACATTTCATTTACATAATTTCAGTTAACCTTTAGGATATTTTTATCAATTAAAATGTTACACGGTTATTTTTTTGTTTATAGAAGTTTAAGTATGAGCATTTTAGCATTTAGTATTTTTCTACTAGGTTTCACGCATGCATTATTTGAATATATTTTGTTGAATCCATAATTATCAATGAGTAAAAAATGATACATTGTTATAAATTGATAATTTAAGAACTGAATGTGTACTTTTTGGTTTATGAGATAAATTTAGATATACATCAGTATGGTTCGAATTCATATTTAATCTTGAGCCCAATGAATTTTTTTGGGTTTTTAAAATTTAGACTCGAAATGGAATCAGTTTTAACTTGGAAGGAAATTGTACCGAACCGATCCAAAAATATTAAGTTGGTTGGTTCGGTTTTCGGGTTTGACAGGTTTATTTATTTTTTATTCCTAAACATCCCAATAAATAATATTAAAAACTCAAATAAATTTAAAGTTCAAGTACACTGCATGACTGTATAATATTCTAATTTTTAGGGTTAGTTTCAAGTTAGTTTGAGTTAAGTTATATTTTATATATTATATATTATATTTTTTGAGTAAATTTTGAGTTAATTCAAGTTAGGTTAGTTTCCGATTGGACTCGATTCAATTTAGTTAATTTATGTACTAACTTGAAAGTTGAATAAAAAATATCGAGTTGTTAATTTTTTTAACACATAATTGAACCTATTTTAATACAAACTTAAAACAACTCAAACTAAAATGATTAAATTGTTCAATTTTTATGTGTACCCTCAGGTAAAATGATACTGATTCTTGGTTTAAAAGGTCATCCAATAATTAACTTGATTAAAAATTAAAAAATATTTCCTAATATATTAATTTTTGTTTTAATATTTTCATTTATTAAATTTCATAATCTTTCACCATTTTTTAAGGAATTAAATAAAGATTTCTTTGACTTTCATTTCCCACCTCACCATTCAATCCACACCTTACCTAATATTTGCACCAATTAATGGCACCCCTCACCCAACCCAGTAGCCTACTAATGATATTAATATGGGTTATGTAGAGTACAGCAATTTTGTCAAAATGAATTGATGAGAAAAACATTAATAATAAAATGATGTTGGAATGACAAACTTGTAATTAAAATAATAAATTTATAAATTTTTATATCATTCTTTCTACCAAAGAAGTTGTGTCAAGTAACAAATTTAAACAGCCATGTTAAAAGAGCTGAAATTAATTGGCGTAATCTGTACAAACTAGGTAGCTAGCAGCTGGTTTATGTGAACTCGGCCGAGTGTTTTTGTTTCAAGTTAACTAAGATAATTAGACAGTAAATTTCAAACGAACAAAATAAGTAAATTACATTTAACTCCTTTTAATATCTTAGTAATTATATTTAACACTCATAACATTTAAAAATATTTTTTATTTTAAAATTTTAACATTGAACTCTTTCCAATAAACTTAGGAATGAACTACTCGGCAAAGAAGGCACAATTCCTGCAGCCCAAGAACAGCTTGAAAGGTGGATAATACAGAGAAAGCTGATCAAACATTAAAATTTAATAGAAAATTTTATAATAAATAAAATTTTAAACGTTTTTCCTATTTTATCCCTCCCTCTCACACATTTTTATCAATTTTCTTTACAAAAATCCACAAAAATAAGTAAAAAAATAAAAATTTTGAGGGTTTTTGTTAAAAAAAAAACTAACGAAATGTGAGAGGGGAAGGATAAAATAAGAAAATATCTATAATTTTGCTTAATTTGATATTC
>QLOD02000033.1:20767123-20794000 GCA_003260245.2 Sideroxylon spinosum | reverse complement strand
TATATTTATTGCAAACACTAGCACTCACTTTTCATCCACAAATATTTAATATTTTTTTAAGTGCATTCCATTTTTCTCTATTATTTTTTATCTTGATATATTTGCTTTAAGGGTTGAAATTTTAATTTAAAAATTTTTTAAGCAACCCTATTCACCCCCCTCTAGCGTTGCTATTTGGGACAACAGGAATGCATGAGATCAATTCCTATATTTTATTCCATACTGGAATAGCTCATCCCAAAGGTCGGGCCCGCCTCTCAGGACCGTAACATACCCGCCCAATTAGCAAATCTCATCGCCAAACCTGTTTATTTTTTACTTATCGTTACTGTTACCATCCCAAACCTGTTAATTTTTGAGTTAAGATCCCAAATCTATCCTGTCCCAAACCCGTGAAACCAACCCAAACCCTCGAAATCCAATTAAGTTTAACACACAGCTATTGGTTATATTGCCCACATTTTTTTTTTATTTTTGGGACAAATATCAGCAAAACAATTACAAAGAAAACTAAACATAAACAAATTTCAATATTTCCAACACAAATTCATTGATCTACACTTAAACGAAATAAAAATGAAAGTATTCAACATAATATAGCACAATTACACGGAAGAAAGTTCAACAGATTCAATCAATGAATAAGACTAAGAGGAGAGAGTTTGAATCGTGTTTAGGGGTTGGGACAACAAAAAGATAACTGATAAATATACAAAGGGCAAAAGACAACAAAATTCCGTAAATGACCCTATCCTAGATTTAAGTAATTATGTTTTCGGAATAAAACATTAAATATATAAATATATATTATATTACATTAAACATGTCCTTAGCGAATACCCTATAACATAAACGAGTATTGGGTACCAAGTATCTTACAGGCAAATTCCAAACCCTTTCCAAACCTGTACGAGTATTAAATTTTAATCACAAACCCATCCCAATCCCATTAGGGTATTTTCTAAAGGATTTTTATCAAGTCCGATCGAGTTAGGTACTCTCGTGGACCCGTTTCATTGACATCCCTACTTGTATAAGACCTCATCTTGGAAGGCCTTGTTATCCTCCAGTCACTCTCTTAGGCAAGCTGGATTGCTCTAAGCATCTCCATCATCTTGTTCTAAGCATCTCCATCACCTCATACATGGAGCTACTACCCACCGCCACTATCACTACCACTGCCAGGCCAACATCCTACTACTTTTTTTGTGATTTGTTGTGGTTCAGAGTGGACTCATCTATTTGACTCTTAGGCTCAATGAGGTTATCCTAAACAATCGATCGTATGCCCTTACTTCTAGCAACGTTGGTGATGAAGAACCTAAAAGGAAGTGCACTCGGATGCTGTGCCTGCTTCAAATGCTTTTCACTAATGCCCCTAGTGAGCCTCTTCGCATCCATCTTTTTCTTTGATACTATCACGCCCATTAGACTGGCTTGGTCAACAGAAATTTTTGTCGTCTTTTTCTATGGGATAAGACTAGAGCACATGACAAGATTGAGAAGCCGAAACTTGTCATTGAGGTCATTGTGTTGGTATTCTAACCTCACCCATGGGGTGTTACTATGGCTCATTAGTCTTACCATGTCCTCTTCCTCGTATTTAGTGTGCTCTAAACAAAAGTCTGTCCCCTCGAACACCAGGAGCTCCATGATTGCCATGAGGTCTTCAAGGCCTAATGCTGAAGGCTCGCTCGAAGTTTGGATTCAATGCAAGGATTGTCATGTAAGAACTCGATCTTTGTTATGTTCGCGTAGAATTCTCGGACAATCTCGTCGCACACCTAGCCCATTAGGGTAAGAAACTTCTCCCACCCCCTCCAATGGAACTCCTAAACGAGCCCTAAGTCACGTAACTAAGCGTCACCAAATTTGACAAATCGCTCCTCAACCACTGCCTTGGAGCTAAGGTGGTCATCAAACACTTTCTCAGCTTCTTGATTGGAGAACTAATACTCATCATAGGATTGGCCCCTTCCTCTACCCCTACCGGCAATTTTTTTAACCTTCCCCCCTCTACTAGAATCAGCCATTCTCGTGAGAATAGAATAACACAGGAGAAGAACATAAGTAACATCACATAAAGCAATAAATCAAGCAACATTTAGCCATTTGATTCTGCACTCATGATCTAATACATTGATGGAACGTATTTTTTTGTGCACACATATTATGCAAACATTGCAAGAACACAAGGTTTAAAACATAAGGTAGAAACTCAGCTATTTCATGGGAATATCATCATTCCATTATAGGTACAATATCAATAGAGTCCACTTGTAACAGCTCAGTACAAATATAGAAAATCAAAAAATAATAATAATAATCCCATTTGTAGCATTTGAGATACAGATCGTTTCTATATAGTTCAGTAAAAACAGATCAACTAAATCTTGTTAACTTCATCCCAAGTGATCACTTAAAGGTCCAATTGGTTGTAGAACTAGAACAACAGCCTATAATTACATGTGCAAATTAAAAAAATATAAGAATTGCACTTAAGCCAAAGTAAAATGTTCATGGTGGCACAATAAATTGCATTTTGGACTCGATTTCTGCTAAAATAGGTTCTAAATAGTTCCATGCTTAAATCACGAGGTTGCCAATAAAATTAATTTTCCTTAAAGTAATAATTTGTAGGAGGAAAAGTCGTGGTGGGATGAAGAGTTGAAACAGTATAAATCATAACTGAACATTAGGCCAGGGCCCCCAAAATCACAAATCAAACCCAAACCCACAAAATATTCATTTCAAAACAATAATCTGAAAGCAATCCATAAAACTATACATAAACCCAAAATTTGTAAGAAAATTCAAGCCCCAAAAAACCGAAGCCATAAATAGAAGAATCCAAAATCGGGGTGGAGGGTTATAGGAAATACCTAGGCGTCAAACTTGGCAAGGAACTCTTTGTAACAACAAGAGCATCGAAACTCTATTCAAATGAACTCTACCAAACACAAATCAAATATCGATCAACGGCGAATGAGACAATTGAAGTTAGCAGGGAGATGGGTCTCACATGTAGCAGTGGGAGCAATTAGGGGGGAAATCGAAGAATGAGGTAGCCCTCTTTCCAATTATGGAACCACTAGTACAATAAAGGTAATTTTAAAAACGTTCAAATAAGATTAAATACTACCATAAGAACGGATTCAAGCAGTGATATGTGATGGAGAGGTAGTAGAGAAACCGTTCCAATGGGTGTCAAGGGTCATGTTCAAACGGTTTAAAAAATTTGTCAACTTTATCCACCTATAATGGATCGGACACGCACGGAAAAGAAAAGGAAATTAGTGGAAGTTTGTAGCTTTTTGTATCTTTTTTGGCTCCCAAATAGCCCCAAAGTGGGGCTGACCCGGCCTGTATAGGTGTAAGGCCTCTGTGTGACCTGCAGTTAAATGTTTCATATCATATTGACACGCTGTGAAGTTGATCACTTAATAATTTATCATAACTCATAACAGAGCAAGATATAGCTATTAATGTATGTGGATAATATTGTAGTCACAGAAGATGACTCTCAGAGAATTTATGATTTGAAATTGTTCGTTCAAAGTAAGTTCAACACAAAGAATTTGGGTCCATCGACGTACTTTAGTATTGAAGTTGCATGGTCACACATGGGTGCTACGCATTCCCAAAGAAAATATGTTCTTGACTTAAAGACTGAAACAAGTTTGTTGGATTCTAAACTTGTTGATACTCCAATGGATCTAAACGCTAAACTTGTCACGAAAAAAGATGAATTATTGGACGATCCTAAAGATACCACAAGAAAGTTGGGAAACCTAATTTTTTGACAATTAGACGACTTGACATCTCCTTTTTCTTTTTTCTTTTTTTTTTTTTTTTTTGTGAAAGGTTAAAAAAAAAAAAAAACAGCTATTCTATTCTCAGATATCTGAAGGGTGCACCTAATCATAGTTTACTGTACCAAGATAGTGACTGTATTTGCATGTACCTAGTGTATTTAATGTTAATGTATGGGCATGCACCTAGTGAATTTAATATTCATGTATCTAGGAGATATGTACCTAGTTTAGATTCCTTGTGTAATATTTATTGTATAGGTATCAATCATATGAGTATAAATACCAAGTAATGACAACCCATTTGGGTGTGTTAAACTCTTCGGTAAATTATTCTCAAGTTTACATGGTATCAAAGCGAGTTGGAGAATCCATCGTCATTTGAAGTTCTAGTCCTTGTTTCTCAGTATCGGACTTTCTTAGTCAGTCGACTTCCAATTTGAATCTTCGAAGCATCAACCGACCAATACATATCCTACCCCTTCTTGCATCTCTCACTATTTCGGCAAATTAAGGCAACCAAGAGGATCGCCAGTCTCAGGCGATCACAATCATCTCTATCCTGTCATAGGAAGTCGTCCACATACCCACACGTGCCTCTCAGTCATCAGCGCGTGAGCCCAGGCACAGTACTTTCGACAGCATGTGAAAACGCGAGTCCACGTTGCAATCTGCACTTCCTCCAGTGGAGTCATCTCACTTTGGTGGACTTATCTGTGGCATCTATTTGTTGGTTTGAACTCATTTTGGGCTTGTTTTCTAAAAGACCGTTATTCTTCGCTATCTAGCATTTGCTGTTGTCCTAAAACAAGCTCAATTCGTCTCAATACTGCTCTCTGTCACTGGTTTCCTCTCCAGGTTTACCTCATTCTTCACTGTTAGCCTCATCTTCGTTAATCATCGTCGTCGTCCATCATCCAACGACCACAACAGTCATCGTTGGCCTTGAAACCTAAATAAGCCTTAATCAGCTTTCTAGACCACTGTTCTTTAAAATATATATATATATACATCAATGGAGTTAAAGCCTACCGGTACCTTTGCCATGCCATCTACTACCAATAAGCATCCATAAACTATGGCTCCTTGTGGAGAAGAGTATTCAAGGCTCTTACAGTATTAGACAGATCATCAGGCCTCCCTTTCTTCCTCTTCTTTGTTCAACAAGGTAATTCCATTGTATATCTCTCCACTCATTCTCTCATTCTTGGATTATAGACTTTGGTGCCTCCAATCTTGTGTGGAGCATCTTCATTATTTTCTGGTATTCAATGTTGTACCTCTCCCCTAGTAGTTACTCTAGCCAATGGATCTACTACCTCAATCAATGGTGTTGGTAAAGTCATTTCTTCTCCTTCAATATTCTATGTTCTTCTCCTTCAATATTCTATGTACTTTCTTTTCTTATTAATCTTATATCTGTTAGTCAACTTACCAAACACCTTAACTATTCAGCAACCTTCTTTCCGAATTCTGTTGTTATTCAGGATATGACGATAAGGGATAAGATTGGCAGAGGGCATGAAGCTAGAGAAGTCTACTATCTTGATACCAAGGTATCTAGAACTTGTCCTGCAATAGCTTCCCCTTTAGAAATTCATTGTCGTCTTTTCATCCATCTTTGAATAAGCTAAAATGCACAATTCCCAGTTTACATCATTTACCGTCTTTAACTTATGAATCCTGTTAATTAGGAAAACATCATCGTGTGATTGCTCCACTATTTCCAATGTTTCATCATCTGCTTATTCTACGCTGCCAGCTCCTGTAAATGATTTAGATGTTCATATTGCTCTTCGGAAGGATACACATTCTTACACTTCTCATCTTATTTCTCATTTTATATCTTATGATGCATTATCACTCTCTTATCGTTCATTTGTTACATCTCTATACTCTGCTTCTATTCCTAAAACTGTTTTTGAAGTACTTTCTCATCCTGGATGGCATTTTACCATGCAAGATGAGATGTCTACTCTTCGAACTAATGATACGTGGAAAACTTGTTTCTCTTCTCCGAATAAGTCTATGGTTGGTTGTCGTTAGGTATATACTGTCAAGGCTCATCCTGATGGTAATGTGGACATGTTAAAGGTGCACTTGGTGCAAAGAGGTATACTCAAGTTTATAGTTTGAACTTCTCTGAGACCTTTTCTCCTATTGCTAAGCTTACCTCTGTTCGTCTCATTATCTCTTTAGCTATAGTCTATCATTGACTTCTCCACCAACTTGATGTGAAAAATACATTTTTGCATAGTTATATTGTCGAGGAAGTATATATGGAACAACTTCCAAGATTTATTGGTCAGAGTTGGTTTACAAATAAAAAAAAGCATTATATGACCTGAAATATTCTCCTTGAGCATGGTTTGGCCGATTCAGCATTATTGTCACTGAATTTGACCTAGGTCATTGTGGAGTTGATCATTCAGTCTTTTATTGTCATTCTTCTAAAGGACGGATTTGGCTCTGTGTACGTAGATGACATTGTTATCACAGATGATGATTCCTAGGGTATTGCTGATCTAAAGATATTTCTTTAAAGTAAGTTTAGCATCAAAGATTTAGGACTATTGAAATACTTCTTTGGAATTAAGATTACATGATCATGTATGAATATTTCTCTCTCAAAGAAAGTATGCTCCTAATTCGCTGACTAAGACAGGTATTAGGTTCTAAACCTGTCGATACTCCAATGGACCCAAATACCAAATTGGTTGCTGATCAAAGAGTTATTACATGACCCTAGTCAGTATCGGAGGTTGGTTGGGAAGCTAAACTACTGGATAGTCACCAGACTTGATATATCCTTAGCCACACTCACCTCGTAGTAGTTATTGAGCTCCTGTTATCCGGATTTTGAGATACCTGAAAAGTGCACTAGGTAAAAGCTTATTGTACAAAGACTAGTAAAGGGTGCCCATGCCTAGTTTTTTTTTTTTTTTTTTGGTTGATTAGAACATTTAAATAGCATTTGATTTACTTTTTTGTTTTCTGTTTTTATCAAATATTTGGAAGTACAGTGCATAAAAAATTATTTCTTCATATAGGTAGTCTATAAAATATTATTATCCTTCCATGTGTTCCAATCTTCATTTTCCACTCTTCTCTAGTTTCTTTTTTACCTTTTTCAGTAAAAATGGATGAAAAGTGTATTAATGTTCATAAAGTTTATCATTGGTTGCAATAAAATGCTCTCTCTCTCTCTCTCAAACTTTGGACAGGCATCTTTAAACAGTAGATTAATGGGAACACTTCACAATAAAAGGTATAAATTGGAGTACAATGGGTCTGGAGGAAGCAGTTACAATAGTAGTAAAATGAACCACACAATCATCCAGAAAAGTAGGAAAAGAAAAAAAAAACGACTGTAATTTGAATCAGAGAAGTGCTCTCAGCCAAATAATAAGAAAAATGTAAGATAAAATAAAGGTCAAGAAAGCAAACATAGAATAAACAAAACATTAGAAATAGAAGTCGTTTAAATTCAAACAAAGAAAAACTGTTGCACATAGAAAGCAGCCATCAAGGGCATACCAAACCTTAGTTGAGTTCCTCTTGAAAAAGAAATAAATGTGAACGGGATTGAATGCCCTCAAGACACTAGTGTCATATTTGACAAGATTGTAGATGCCAATTCCTACGAGAGAACAAAACCGTATGAAGGCCAATTGCAAGCCCGGCTTTGCTTGTCCCATCTTTCTGAACACTAAATAAAATTACAAGAAACGCAATTGACAATCATCACCACTTGATTTGAAATAAAATTGAAATAAAGAGAAGTGATTAATATGAGTGAATTGACATGGCATATTATCGTAGGTAACTGCTATAAAAAAATATAGCATCAAAGGGAAAAATATATTAACATCTTAGATATGTGTCAGAAAGCTTAAAAACAAAAGCTTACAACCTGTGCTATAAATACCAAGTGGTGACAACCCATTTTGTTGTGTCAAACTCTTCAATATATTATTCTCAAGTTTACATTTAAGTTCACAATGGCTACACCTTAGTTCAAGGATATACAAATGCAAATTGGGTTGGGTCACAATCAGGCAGACGATCCACTACTAGATATTGCGTCTTTTTCAAAAGTATTTTGGTGTCATGGAAAAATAAGAAACAAATAACAGTGGCCAAATCAAAAACAGGATCAGAGTACTAGGCCATAGGACATACGACCAGTGAATTGATTTGCATACATCATATATTGAATGTAGAGGTTACTTGGTCATGGGATGTGGAATTATTGTGTGATAATCAAGCTGATATTTACGTAACTTCTAATCCATTATTTCATGAGATGACTAAATCTATTGAGCTTTATTGCATTTTGTCAGATAAAAGATCCTACAGAATATCATCAAAACAGGTTGTGTGAAGTTTAAAGATCAACTAGCTAACTTGTTCACTAAAGGTTAGGGCGGAATAGACTAAAATTCAATTGTGAAAAATTTGGAATACATGATATATAAGCTCCAACTTGTCAAATGTAAACTATGTAAATATGTTAGTAGTATAAGGGTAGTTTAGTCTGTATAGTATTTTTATTAATAGCATAAACACAACACTAACAACTCTAATTGGGGTGTCAAACCATTCAGTAATACGTTGTTACAGAGCAGGTGATGCGAATGGAAAACTGAACATGGTTAGCAATCTAAGGAAACACGTAATACATAAGCGCAAATTCAATAGCAGAATTCCCAACCCCCTATTTGGAACACAATCAGATTAGCTCCAACCTTCGGATCGATTACTTAGTCAGCTTGGATTCATAGAACCTTAAAGATGGATGCTAAATAGCAAAAATTGAAATTATAAGAAATAATAATAATGTTTATAGAAGAAAAAGAGCAAAAAAAAAAAAGGGAAGAAATGAAAGAAAAAAGAGCCAATTTTCCACTTGTAACACGGTTGCCATGGAGACTTTGCTGTCTAGGTGGAGTACTTCTAGTCACACCTTTATTACGTCTTTTGGGGACGCTACCCCTACTTTGGAAGATGTCGTGGCTTTGATGCAGCTGCCAGTATAAGGAAAACTGAACATAGTACTTGCCGCGGAGAATCCTGAGATTAGGAAAATTATCGATGCACTTCAGGCTACCCATTTTTGTCAAAACAATCTCGGTTCTTGGTTTGATAAGAATAAGAAACACAAGGCGGATCGCAGGGCTCCCCATTCGAAGAGTAATTTCAAGGGTTGGATAAGGTATTCGTGGAGGGGCTATGCCTGTCCTCGTGATGGTAATAGGGATTACGTTGATGGCAGTAGCTTTAAGAGCCCTTTTCACTTTGCCGCTTATATTGCTGTTTGGCTTTCGCGGCATATTTTTGAAAGGTCTTCTGATTGATGGCATGAGAAGTTGTCTTTCTAGGATGGCTGCGGTTCTACATTTAGGTAAGACAACAGCATTGGCCCCTATCTTCCTTGGTACTTTTTACCACAAGCTTGATCCGGTAAAGATGAGGCAAGGGTACTCGATTGGGAGATATGATGTACCTACGTATTTGTCCACACCTTTTCTTTAGATGTAGCCATTCAAGAGGTATCAAAAGTATGGTCCCAAACCCAATCATTTTCCCGCGACTTTGGATGAGGAAAGTTCTAAGCCACAACCGTCTCGTGAACTGCATTCAAACCAATGGTCGAATACTACTCTTCAAAAAAGTTTTCTGTGCTCGATCGTGAAGAAGAATTCCAGTGGAATATAGTTGTCATGGCCCTTTGATAAGTGGTCCCTGTGTTCTTCATTCCAACGGGCATGAAAGTGTAATAGAAATTCCCAATGGAGGTTCGAAAGGCCATCTTCTGAGTATCTTCCGGAGCCATTTCTATCTGATTATAACTGCTAAAACCATCCATGAACAAGAACATGAGGAATCCTATGGTAGAGTCAATTAATGTACCAACACTTGGAAGAGGAAATATCTTTAGGGCAAGCTTTGTTCAAATACCAAAAATCTACACAAAGTCTTATCTGCCCATTCTTCTTCACCACAGGTACAATGCTTGACGGCCATACAAGGTGTTGTATAAAACCAAACCAAACCAAGCCTTTTCTTACTAGGTGAGATCGGCTATATAGATATGACGACGCCAATCAAATCTGTTGAGGGCCATGTCTTCCGTTAAATCCATAGAGACAAGGTCATGTCTAATAGTTTCTTTTCAACTTTTCTTAGGTCTTCCTCTCCCTCTCCTACTCCTGGCAATCTCCATGCTTTCACACCTTTTAACCGGTGCCTCTATTGGATGTTTTCTAACATGGCCGAACCATCTTAAATGATTCTCTCTCATTTTATCTTCGATTGATGCTATTCCTACTTTGCCCCTACTCTCCTCATTCCTAATCCTGTCTCTCCTTGTGATCCCACACATCCATCTTAGCATTCTCATCTCCGCAATTGCCATCTTCTGAATATGATTATGCTTTATAGCCCAACACTCTGATTCATACAATAACGCTGGTCTTACCACCACTTTATCATACCTTCCTTTCACCTTGAGGGGGATTTTTCAATCACACAAAACCCCCGAAGCACTCCTCCATTTAGTCCACCCGGCTTGAATCCTATGCCTTACATTATTATCAATCCCTCCATCTTTTTGCACCATAGATCCAAGGAACCTAAAGTTTTCTTTCTCTACAATATTGTGTGTTCCCAAGCTTACTTCTATATCCCCAGTTGTCCTACTTTGGCTAAACTTGCATTCCATATATTCTGTTTTACATCTGCTTAACCTAAACCTTTTGTTTCTAACGTTTCCCGCCACAATTCTAACTTAGCATTCACTCCTCTCGTCTCATTTACTAAGACAATGTCAGCTGCAAATAGCATACACCACAGTACCTCATCCTGAATATGCCTTGTAATTTCATCCATAACTAGGTCAAACAAATACAAGCTTGACGCTGAGCCTTGGTGTAGACTGATCGTGATAGGAAATTCCTTAGTCTCTCCGTCAGTTGTCCGTATAGATGTAACGGCTCTATTATACATGTCCTTTATTACCTCAATATATGCGACACACTCTCCTTTCTTTTCCAATATTCTCCATAGAATCTCTCTAGGGACCCAGCCATACGCCTTCTCCAAATCAATAAACACCATGTGTAAATCTTTTTTGACCTTCTCTATATTGTTCCCTTAACCTCCTCAGGAGAAAAATCGCCTCCATGGTTGATCTCCCAGGCATGAAACCAAATTGATTCTTTAAAACGTTTGTTGTCTTTTTTAGTCGTCTCTCAATAACTCTCTCCCATAATTTCATTGTATGGCTCATCAATTTAATCCCGCAATAGTTCACACAGTTTTGAATATCTCCTTTGTTCTTGTATATAGGTATAAGGATACTTTTCCTCCATGCATCAAGCATCTTCTTGCTTTTTAGCACTACATTAAAAAGCTTTGTCAACCAACTTATGCCATCCTCCCCCAAGCACCTCCAAACCTCAATAGGCATACCATCTAACCCAATCGCTTTCCCATTTTTCATCTTTTTCAGTGCTTCTTTTACTTCCTCCCGATTAATTCTCTTATAGACCATATGATTTACTTCTTCCCTAAAAGTGGTAAGCGACTCTAATTGTATGTCACTACAACTGTTTTCGTTAAATAACTTGTAGAAGCAACTTTTCAAACGCTCCTTTATCTCCTTTTCCCTTACTAACACCTTTTCATCCTCATCCTTAATGCATTTAACTTGGTTTAAGTCTTTGGTCCGCCTATCTCTGGTTTTAGAAAGCTTGAACCCTTTCGCCTTCTTTAGTGTCGAATGTCTTAGCCTCACTAACTACCTTTTTGGTTTCTCTTTTTGCTTCTTTATACCTCTCCAAGTTCGCTTTACTTCGATCTTTTTGCCAAGATTTAAAACGCTCTCTTTTAACTCTTATCTTGGATAGTCTCGCTCCACCACCATGCCTCTTTCTGCACCTGAGCACCCCTTCAGATTCTCCTAAGACTTCTTTCCCTATCCTCCTAATACACTCTGCTACCTTATCCCACATATTATTTGCACTCTCGTTTACCCTCAAACGTCTTCCTCTAATACTCTTTCCCTTAATGTTAATTGCTTATCACCTTTCAAGTTCCACCATTTAGTCCTTGAGCATTTATTCAACTTCTTTTTTCTAGTCCACCTTTGGAGCTGCACATCTATGATCAACAACTTATGCTGTGAAGCCAAGCTCTCTCCCGATATAACCTTGCAATCTTTACAAACTAGGCGATCTCTTTTCCTAGTTAAAAAGAAGTCACTTTATGTCCTTGAGGAGCCACTCTTATAAGTCACTAAATGTTCCTCTCTCTTCTTAAAAAAGGTGTTCGCCACTATCAGATCATATGCCATTGCAAACTCCAAAATATCCTTCCCTTTTTCATTTCTATTACCATATCCATATCCCTCATGTACTCCTTTATATCCATCTACATCCCGTCCTACATGACCATTCAAATCTCCTCCTATGAAAACCATCTCTCCTTGGGGTATCTGCAGTAGCACTCCTTCCAACTCTTCCCAAAACTTCTCCTTACGTCCATCTCCTAAGCCCACCTGGGAGCATAAGAACTAATTACGTTCACTATGTCTTCTCCTAACACTAACTTAATCGCAATAATCCTTTAACTTCTTGCTTACCACTATGCGAACCCCATTCCTCGATCTATTAAGTCCCGTATACCATAACTTATACCCAGTCCTCTCAATCTCTTTAGCTTTCTGTCCCACCCACCTTGTCTCTTGCAAGCAAGCAATTGAGATACGTCTCTTTTCCATTGTATCCACCACTTCCATAAGTTTTCCAGTTAAGCTTGCAATATTCCAAGTACCTAATCTTAACCTTCTATTTTGGAACCTTGCCCCCTTCACTCGTCTAGGAAAGTGTGAGGACCTTGCCTATTTAACACTGCACCCGGGTGCCGATGCAGCGGTCCTTACTCATCTATCACTGTACTCAGACCATACAACGCGTCGCTAAACAGGGGACGCCCCCACAAAATTTCATTAGGTCTCAAATCCATGAAAAAAAATCCGACTAAATATTATACTGGTTGTCGGCTACCTAACACATAACCCTCCTCCTTTGTCCGGACTTGGGACCGGCTATATCAAAGATACCCTAATATAGGCGGAGTTATACAAGGTGTTGTATAGGTTCAATAAATTTTGTTGCTAATAATTTCTCCACTTCTTTAATTTTGAGCTCTACCCCGGGTTTATAGAACCTTATCCCTTACTTAACTAGCTTGAAATTGGGGAGAACATTAAGGCGATGTACGATGATATATGTGTCTAACCTTGGCATTTCGGAGTAAGTCCAAGCAAAGACATCTGAGTATTCTCTTATCAAAGCCACTAATTTTTCTTTCTCCTACTTAGGCGAGTCTTTGCATATGAAAATTGGTCAAGGATTCCCCCCTTCTTTGGGTAAATTGACTTCTTCTAATTCCTGCTTCTATAGCCTCGGGCCATCCTCTAAACATTCCAAGACTGTTTGCACATCCTTTGGCTCCTGAGTTATCTCCATTACTTCATCCTCCTATTCTATCAATTTTTTTTAACTTTCTTCCCTTCTTTTCTTCTTTCTAGGATTCATAAAGAAAACACTTAGCCAATGTTCTTCTTTCCAACCTTCTTCTTGTTCTTATGGGAGGTCAAGTTTCTTACATAAGATTCCTGCCTCTGTATACTGTCATAAACGGTAACTATCTTCCCATCTGCTCTTTTGTGTCTGACCACCCGGACTCTCTCATAATTCAATTCCCTGGGTTTGTCTATTCCTAGTGCCTGAATCTCCCTCTAGCCATTTCGGTACAAGGATCCCCCTTATTGGTTCTGGTTTTGAATCATCTCCCACTTCCGAGTAAAATACCGCATCTACAATGTGTGCTTCATCTACTCGGAATGGCCTACGAGATGCATTAATAGTAACAACACTATTGTTCCATATAGCTATCACACATTGATGATAGGTTGAGGTACCACGGCAAATTGATCCAATCAAGTCCTTCCTAATAAGACGTATAAGGTGAGAGAGTCAATTACATGGAACTTCACGTGGGATTTTATCCCTCCCACTTCCAACACACTTGCACATAACCTAGTGATCTTTGCTCTTGTCCTCCGAATGCATTGATGGTGATAGGTTTTCTCACCAAATGCTCCTTAGGAATTCCTACCACTTGAAATGTTGCCAAATGAAGGCTATTGATGGAAGCTCCTCCATCCATGAATCCTCTTGCAAAACTCCATACCATTAATCATCACCAGGACGTATAATGGGCAATTGTGAGAATGCTGAACTTGCCTATCCCCTTCTGTGAAATCGAGGAACAGCAAACTTTCATGTAAAGATAATAAGTGCTTTATAAAGGCTAAGGCTTTAGTTAAGTAAAGATAATTTTGTAAAGCAATTTTATTTGGAAAGATCATAAATGATACCTCTAAAGTTATGACGGGGCCTCTTAACTTTAGTGAGAAGATCATTCATCGCATGGGATTTCACGGTCTTCCACACGCCTGCGCATTTCCCTCATCTTTTCCTTCCCTTAGTAGCCAAAATATTGTTGCTACGACCAATATGGTTGAGAAGGTACAAAATCCTTATAGAAGATGGGATCATTCTATCTATAGTAGTAGAATGGGGTTGCCATGGCGGAGGAAATCATTGGGTGGAGCGTCGTCATGAGAAAGAGTTGATTCCTAAAATGCCATTGGTGGTGCCATCGATTGATTAAGTGGTGGGGTTGGTGTTAGGTCACCATGAAAGGTCAAGTAGTCCACCTCATAACCGGTTTGGATTGTTGTACCATTTGAGATTGTAGGAGGACAACAACACGCTTTATGGAGTCACTTCATCATGATCACAATGGGGTTGTTCCACTAAGTAGAGCACTCTCTCTCAACCCAGAAGAAGACATCACCATCCTCTTAACCGATGAGATTGGTCTGCGAGGTGGTGTTTTCAGAAAATGCCATAGAAGACATTCAATACTCTTCCCAAGCAGACTTAGATGTGGGGGATCAGCGTCAACCTGGACAATCCAATAATCCGGGAATAATGTCGATCATCTTCAATGACAATAATCACTAGAGATAACGAGGTGAGAGCCAGCCCAGAGTAAGAATGAGAAAGGGAGGCTTGGTGGTTGAGACCAAATGTGTCTGTGTTTTAGATATGGAAGGTTGGGGTATTTATAATCCCCTGGTCTCAGGGGGAGAGTAGGCATGTGATTATGGAGATATAGGGGTTGATTGTCTCAAAGGTTCTTGTTTGTAGAGGATGACGAAGACAATTCCTTACGTGCCAGACTGGCATGTTGAAGTATCTGTGGTGTTGGGATTTGGGAGGGTGCCACCTGGTGATGGTAATCGATGATATTATTTAAGGTGTCAGGGATATGGGTGAGTCTTTTCTCTCTCCTTAAGTCGATTTAGGGAAGGCCTCAACGAATCTCCTAATTCTAACCACAATTTCGCTTGTCCTCGATGGTCCCACGAGTAAGTGTGTGCCAGTGAGCCCTTTGGTTCGGCAATCATTAGACCTTCCTACTGGTGGCCTAGGACAAATCTATAAAGATTCATTATAGCTTGAATATCATGAAATGCCCCCGATGCAAGCTACCCGCCACAGGAAAGAATGTCCTCCTACCGTAGGATGTTGGCCGTGGGGAGGGAAGATGGCTTGGCATGGCCCGAAGGGCCACATGAGACCGGAGGTCCACGCAGCACCTAGTCACCTACACTCACCGACACCAAAAATCCTAAAAGCTCAAGCATTGCCACTATTTAGCATCGTCAGCTACACCTCCATGCAATAGCTTGTCCAAGAAACCCTACCATCGAGCTGACCCAATCCCGACGATCATCATCGAAGCAACTAGTGGTGGAATCAGTCATCCACGCGCAACCAACTCTTAGCCCATTAGATCCATGCACGGGGACCTTTTTTAGTGCGTGTGATTGTATCAAAACTTTGACTAAGCTCCAGCAAGCCCTCTATTTCTTGCCTTCCGCGAACCTCAGCAATAGCTTTCTAGTGACACTCTACCAAGTTTCAGGACACTTTCACTCATTTTTGGCTAATTTTACAAACAATGGCACTTGTCCCCCCCCCCCCAATTTGCTTTATATGCCTTGATTGTTATCAATTTTAGCTACATTGAGCCTCTAAACCGAGTAGAGAAAAAATGTACTCTAATTATGACAAAGGGTTTAGCAATTATTACAGGAAGTGTGGTTATTACTCACGATCTTCTCATGATAATTTATCAAACTAATGGAATACTTTTAGGTTAGCAAAATCGATATGACTAAAAATGTGATTGACTTTTGGTGAGTTCCAATGAAAATGTTATATTTGCAGATTAGTCTGTAACCTTCAACAATCTTATCTTATATGTCGACCTTAAGAGAGAGCTTGTACTCAAAGGTATCACCACAATTGACCATACCTACACTGTTGTTTAAGAATATGAGTTGTGCAGGAACCCCATTAGATTGAGCAAACAACCAATATATCTTATAGCAATATTCATCAAATCAAATGTTATCAAGGTGGTCGAAATTTAATTTCTCCCCTCCACCTCTTGGTCATCCACTAATGCTATGTTTGGATATAGATTTATGGAGGAGAAGGAAAAATGATAGAAAAATAAAATTTATTTTTTGCATATTTTATACACTTAACTAAATAAAAGTCAAATTTTGTAGATGAATATATATTTATTTTAGCTTTATTAATCTAACTCAACAAAAAAGAATGAAATAAATTTCACTTTTTCATTTTATTTTGCATTCCTACCATTTTCCTTCGTTTTTCCTTTCCCTTCACAAATTCATGCTCCAAATATAGCCTGAGTGATAACATCAAGGGAATCATGATTGAGGCAATGCACAAGAGAGATGAAATCATTGAGAAACATGCACAGGAGTTTGACGAGGTACAGCTTGAAGTGTTGCTTTATAAACCTAACATTGATGAGTTCAATGAGTTACATAAATTTGGTAATTTGACTGAAGATGTGCCTAGTATCACTTCATCACCTAATGAGCTATCAAGATCAATGCGATAGTGATTAATGTGGAACATCTTGAATAGAAGACTTCTAAGTCTCAAAAGAGATTGTTTCTTTGAATAATGTAAATCCTTTTTCTTTGGATAATGTCAATCCTTCCATTACTATCCCAGCTCAAGGGGCTATCAAGATTGTAGAGGATGATTGTTAGACCAACACAAATAGTGGAAGAAGAATCAATGCAACCTCTATTTTTGTTGTTCCCATGCTTACTTGAAGCTTATCTTTTATCCCTATAGCGCCAATTGGGATTTCATCCTCCTTGTTGAAGTGTCCCTTCCACAGTTTAACCCTTTGTCGTTTGAACTATCTCAAAATCAACAAAATATCTCACAGGAGTTGTGATTCCTATCTCCCCTTGCGCGCATGCATGCATTTCGTGAGAAGCTCATGGACCCACTCTACTTGTGGGTTGGTGATTGAAGAAAAGAGTGTCTGATTTTCAACTCGCCAGAGTCAACCTTTTCTTAACCAAGGAGAATGACGCAAAATGAAAACAAAAACTATATAAATACTATAGGATTTTTTTTCATTCCTTATTGTTAAGATTCAATTTTGTTTTATAGGATTTAGTTAAGAGATATTTATTTTGAATTTAATTTTAAGTTATATAGTTTGGTTAGCCTATATAATGGTTTTAATTGTGTTGAATTAAGACTAAACTAATGACTTGAAATTAAAGATAATGGCGTATTTACCAATTATCTACTTCCCTCTCTAAATACTTCTTCCTTGCACCTTTTCTTCTATATTCTCTTCTCTTAATTTCTTTTATTTTTTAAGCTTTATTCTCTTTGTCCTGCATTAGAAGATTCTTATTATATAGAAAAAATAAGTCACATGAAAAAGAGAAGTTTATATCACTCACAATATTGGATCTATAAATGTCACATGCATTCAATGCAAAGAAGTTTACAACAGCAAATTGCATTAACTTGCTTACTGTCTCAACGTTAATGTGAAACTCACCTTCCTTCCCTCAGTTGTTTCAGCATCACCATTTGCAATTTGTTGTGCAAGGCCTTCTGCAATAGCAATTTTTCCTACACTAGGATCACCAATAAGGTAGGGATTATTTTTTGTCCGCCGACCCAAAATTTGAGTTAAGGTTCTATTTGCTGCTGTCTTCCAACAACCAGATCCAGATTACCCTGTAAATGCAAGCCAATAAGCTTAACAACTCTTCATAATCATAATTCATTTGTATGAACAACCAAACATCAAATTTTTAATTTGGATAGGATGTTCCAACAACAGAATCCAGTCTCCCCTTTGAATGCAAGAGAATTAGCTCAACAACTCTTCATATCGATAAGAGCGCATTCATTACTTAAATATCCTAAGATCAAATTTCATTTCAATAGCCTGTTTTGATTAGCACAGGAATGAAAATGTTTGGATATAAATAGAGATGCATCAATATATGAAATCCTAATAAATTAAGTAACCATTTTATTATGTATATTATGTTATATGTTGATCTGTTTTAATGGAAATAGTAGAATTATTATTCGACTATTCATTTGTTTCCATCTCTTAGAATATGGAATCGTTTCAGTAATTTTGGGGGGGGGGGGGAAGGGAATAAGATGATATTTCGGTCCCCGCTCAGAAATCATAATTTAAGGGGAAACTATCTTCTCTATCAACATCGTCAAATTAGTGCCAAACTCCTCCAGCGTCGGCATCTTATTCCCACTGGATCCCCCTCCAACACCAGCTCCAACAGCGTCTATACCTTCTCCAACCTCTGTTGCTCGGACTCAAGTACGAGTGTCGAACTCAGATACACACCCAAATGTCAGATTCACCTATTAACTATATTTAAGAGTTCGAGACTCGGCTGAAAAGGTGTCCAAATTTTGGGTACAAGCATGGAAATATGGCACATAAAACAATATTATGTGTACAAGTGTAATTTATATACAAATGAAAGAGAGACAGATGCATATTTTTTACTGTTGTAACAACATTGTATCATAAATCAATAATAAGAATTATAATTATAATTATAATTACAATTAATTTAAAAACAAAATTTACTCATTAAGTAAATTAGAAAAGCTGATTTGGTATTTTTATCTTTTTATATCATTAAAGACCAAAAGAGTTTGCAGCTATACATCATCTAAAAGATTTCTTAAACTCAATTTTCATCTCTTCTAAAATCAAATGTGCCTCAAAAAATTTCACCATATCCAACAAGGATCCCACACTCATGTTAGTGCCATGTCATGTTGAGATGGATAATTCACCCTAAAATGGAGAGTCCGAGTAACGTAGTCTCCAACCATTCGAATCACATAATTGATCCTAACAAAGATTCAATTTTAGTTAACTTCAATTTAGGAATCAGTCAACAGGATAGCAAAGAAAAAAAAAGTTGGTTGCATGGCATGACGACCTGTGTGTGGATGTTATTTGGATAAGAGCATCTAAACTTTCAAGAACACGAATGGCCACACCTTCACCCTTGCAAAGCAATCCCAAAAACAAATGCTCAGACCCAATTTAATAATGACCTGAAAGATTAAGCAATGCAATAAGTTAATTTTGGCTTGTATAATCATTTTTAGGAAATAGGAAACAAAATATTATCAATGGAAACCATGCTATCAATAGTATATCGCAATATTGGAGAAATAAACCTAATTCTTGCTCATAAATAGAAGCAAGTTACCAAGCTGGTGGGCTTCCTGCAAACAGAGCTCTAAAACACGCTGTGGCGAGGAGTAAATGGAATTTCCACAGCTAAGAATAGGCAGTATTGATGACCAAGAAAAACTCTGGGTAAGAACCAAGCATCAATGCTCACCAAGACAACAAAGCCATCACTGTTAGGAGGGTAAAAAGCATCCAACAAATCCACTGCCCCTTCCAATGACCTTCTCCATTTCTACACGAGTATCTTTCAAATTGACTCCCTTAGATTTCAAACCTTAGTAGCAATGCCAGTGCCCTCACCAATAAGACCCAACAAAATCTGCTTAGTCTGAACGTGGTCATGCACAATTAAATTGACCCGAGGCTTCAGAAAAACTCCCTAGAATATATTCAACTCAATTCATGTAGCTTATCAGATATCCTCCATTCAATTTTTGTTGAAATTTTGATGTTTTAGGAAGGACTCTCAACCTCTTCACCAAGATAATTTTCAATTATAATACATTGTTTCATCATAACATTTTCTCATAAATCTCATCCAAATAAACTAACAGAAGATTCAAGAAATGCCAGTTTTCTTGAACACATCAAAAATTAATAAAGTCCACTAATAGGCATTGAGAAGTATGGTGGAAGTTGATAAGCATAACATGATTACAATCACTGACAAGGAGAAGTGTCCACTAGAAATCCATAGATATAAAAATATATAAGAAAATAATGGAATATTTCACTATATCTGCCGACTCTTGATATCTCAACAAGTCTTCCCAGTATGCATTCTCCTCAAATTCATGTAGCTTATCAGATATCCTCCATTTAAATTTGGTAAAATTTTGATATTCTAGGGAGGACACTCGACCACTTAGACAAGATGATTTTTAAGACAGTTAGTGACGGACCCAGGAATTTGAGTCACCATAGGCCCAAATTACAAATAAAAATTTAAATTCTAAACAAAAAGCATAAAATACGATAAATTACAAAATATTATACATTGATATCAACTATTTTTCTTACACAAATAACCTTCAAATTAACAAAAATAGGTATAACAATCCCGTCTGTTTTTTCATATTCTAAAAACATTGCAAATTTTATTTTCTTTTATAAAATTGAACGATTATTTTTATTCCTTTATTTGATTATCAATTTAAGCAATGTTAGAATAAAATAATATTAATTTAAACTTACATAAAACAAATCAAATAAAAAAATTTGAAAGTTGAGTGTAATATAGATAGAAATGATAATATTTGATATAACTCGAACAAGACATACCCTATATAATGAGTTATTAAGAGAAAATTCAAATATAATACAATATAAATACGTGAACCCAAAATTGATCCGATTTAATACATTTTTTGACCTAAGGATAAATAAATTAATAATTAAATATACTCATTAAATTTTAATATTTGAGCATTTACACACAAACATGAATCACCACCCTTAAAACATAAGTACATATGAAAGTCATGATAGTGTTGAGAAGGTGTATAGAGTTACAAAAAATTGCAAAAATTTGTAGAGCTTTATTTCGTAATTTGTGCAGTAAGAGAAAAAAATTGAATTTTGTAGAGATTCGTAAATTTTTGTAGATATTTAAAGAAATTTATTGAGTTTTTTTTTTTAAAAGAACCAAATGTAGCCTGCTAATTTTTATTTTTTTTAATTTCCCAGCGTAGGCGATGGCTTACGCACGGCACAGCATGGGTCCACCACTAAGCACACTATAATACTTCATAATAGCATCATTCTCATGAATCTCGTTTAAAAATAAATAATAGGATATTCAAGAAATGCTAGTTCTCTGTCACACACCAAATTAAGTCCACTTATAGGCTCCGAGCATTATCATTGAAGTTGATACACATACATAATTACAATCACCAAGAAGGTCAGAACATATATTTAGATGTAATGAAACACTGCATCACATCCATAACAACGAATTCACATAGAAACAAACAACACAATTGTGTGACGGAATGCAACATCAAATTTGACAGTGCTGCCACCTGCCAGCATGGATGAAGAAAACTGAAAAATCAACCCTTCAAAAATCAAATTTCTGACAACACCAATTAAAAGGATACAAAAATAAAAATAAAAATAACAATTTAAATAGTGTCTGCACAAATTTTACCTCAGATTGACACGAAAATATGATCTCATTGGTTTCATTTGCATAAAGTTTCCTATAACAATAAATAGAACTCCAATTTTATGATAGTAGCAGCAGTGTATAGATACCTAATATCCAGAGTGGATGAATCAAAGGTCTACATAGATATGGAGATATCAATTCAGAAAATTTAGACGCAAACTCTTTAAGCAGATAATAGAAAACCCAAATACTATGTTAGCCCAATAAGGACCAGAACCAAAAGAGGTAACAGGACTACTTCCATTACCCACGGGCCTTGAGCTCAGCAAGGCGCCTGGAGAGGTCATCCTCGTCGACCTTCTCGGATGTCTTCACAGACACAGCGTGAGCAGCCGGCTGAGGCAGCCCCACCGAGACCTCCAGGCCGTAGTCATCCGCCACCTGTTGCATCAAGCTGTTGACATCTCCCTCAGGAGTTGAGAGCGAGGTGCTCCCGGCCATAGAACTTTCCATGAACTCGGCCTGCACCTCCATGTTGACGAACTGGCGCTCGAACTGGTCCATGGTCTCCGACATCTTCTGCAAGTTGCCAGAGGTGAGCGACGACTCCAATGACTTGACGATGGAGCCCATGGACTTGCTGATCGTGGTCATCTTGGCCTGAGTATCGAGCCTGGCGACGACAGCGTCGAGACGGGACGCGAGGCGGAGGTAATTCATCTGCTCGTTGCGCTTGCGGATGGCGTTCTCGGCGTAGATTCGAGCGCCGTCCATGTTGCCCTTCTCGATCGCCTTCTTGACCTTAAGCTTTTCCGCCTTCTCGTCCTTCTCGCATTTCTTCGCCTGGCGTTGGAGACTCTTCGCTGTGAATTTGAGCTCCATAATCTGGTTCATCAACTTCTCTGTGTTCCCCATAGCCGATCTAGGATTTGCAGAAACAAGAGAACGGATTCGATATGCTTGTTGACGGTCGAATTGATTAGGGTTTATTCGAGGCCCTCTAGGAGATTCTGATTAGGCTTTGTTGACAGAGTGCAAAATACGATAGAAATACTTATCTCGGAAAAAGAAAAAAAAAAAAACAAAAACAAATTTCGATTTCCGATTATTTTAGCTTAATTCGATTTTTTATTTGGACAACGTTCAAGTTCATATTTTGAGTGGGTCTAGCGTGATTAAAAAAAATGAAAAACGAAAAATGTAATTTTGATAATTTTGTAGCACTTGATGCATGACTATTAAATCATATTTTTAAAAGATAAATAAGAAATATTTTTAAATTTTGTATCAGTTTTTTAAAAAATCCCTAAAAACGATATTTTTAGATTCAGTTAGAATAAAAAATTTTAAAATTTGTAAAAAAATTATTAAGGTTTGTAAAATGTTATCAGGGTTTATAAAAAATTTATGTAGAATTGTAAATATTTATTGAGATACGTAAATATATATACATTTATAAAAATTTCACGAAACACGAAAGGTACAAAGTGTATTAAAGAATTTTAGAGATTTTAGTGTTTCAGTATTTTTTGAAACGCTAAAAAACCTTTTTAAAAAGTAAATAAATAAACAGAGCCCTATTCATTATTGTTGTAAATTCAAACTAAATTTTGATTTAATTTTAATTCCTATACGTAAATTAAAATAATTAACAATTAAATATAAATTATATTATATATTTATTAATGAATACTGTAGCTGAAGGACAAATTTTAAAATAAAAAATATAATATTTCAATAACGGTCAAATAAAATTCTATTACTAAAATAAAATAATTATATATAATCTAATTCATATAAAAAAATTTAATTAATGTAGAATTTAATATGGATAAAAGTTATAATAGTAAAGGACGTTTGAAGTGATAAAAAAATTAGACAAATTAAGATAATTTGATAAAAGTTATAAAGTCATAATTTATGAAATAAAAAGTGAATAGTTTTAAGTGATTTTTAGCATTTTTTAGACAATTAAAGTACACTAAACGCACCCTAATAATAAGCGATGAAATAAATTTTCGAATCAATAATTAAATAGAATTATATTTCTAAAAACTTGTATCATGGTTGAATTAAGATTATTTTTAATAGTTTTAATCGATATAATATTCTAAATATAATATTATTTTTACAACGCGTAATATTAAGTTATAATCAGAATTCAATTTAGATAATCATACCATAATCATAATTTTTATTAGCTTATAATTTGTTAATCCAAAGCAATCACTTTATAAAATAAAATTGAACCAAATTAATTTTCATAATTAGTTTCTAAAAAGTTAACCTTTTTTGTAGCTAAATATTAACTAAATATTAAAGTTTTATCTTTTAATTAATTTAATATTTTTGTTCTTCAATATTTAAAAGAAATTTAAAATATAAAAAAGTAAATTTGATTCTTTAAAAAAATAAACCAAAATACTAACAGTTAATAATCCAGTTACCAACTTATTATCTCAATTGATCGCTCTGACTCATGATAAAATGACTCATTTCATGTGAAAGTAATTAACAAAAATAAATTAAATCAATCACAAAAGATGATAATACAATAAAGTGTTAACATTAATTAAGCCTAAAGTCTAATAAAACTCTTAATGAAACCCAACCCCTTGAAATCAATTTTTGATTCTTTTATACATAATTAAAAAACTTATTCCATGTGTTGTTATCAAAATTTTATAGTAATCTTATTTATTTGTATTCTTTTCATATAATATTGTAAATATCAAATAACAGATAAAAAAACGCAAAAACATAATTCAATTGCAAAATAACAAATAAATAAAATATTAGTAACGATAATTGAATGATAATAAAAATAATGAAATAAATAATTAAATTTTTAAAAATATTAACTACCGAGGGGGTTGGGCCGGAGAAAACGTGCTCGGTTTCCTAAAAGAGTGGGCTTCGAGGTGAGGTTGAAGGCTTCTAGTGCATCTCTTTGGTTACGGTAGTACCTTGGAAGACCTGTTCCGTGAGGTCCTCGGAGTTTGGGCCCTTCTCTTTGAATTTTAGTCCCAAAGGATTCTCACGCACGCAAATGGGTAATGTCAAATTAACAAACGGTGCATATGAATTTGACTTAACCAATGAAGTTTAATTTTAATTACATCAAATGCACAAAAAAATATGGAAAGAACTCACTGCCGCCGTTGCTACCCACCAATGATCTGGGAATCCAAAGTGCACTTGGCAGAGTTCCGTCCTCGAATTTTATTTTTATTTTTTTTTTCTTTTTTTGCTTTGTGAAGGTTTGATTCAGAATTTACAGAAATATTGTTAAAGTTTAAGTATTGAACGAAATATTATTAATGAAAACGCAGTCTGATTCTGTGATTTTGAAATCGCGTTCTTACATCATGGTTCTTGTTTAGTGATGAGAAAACGTGACTCCATTCTGCGTTTATAGAAAAACACAATCTCATATTGCAGTTTCACTTAAAGCAAAATTAGGATAAAAAAGGTAAGATTAAATTGATGTTTTAACTGAAAGATTAATACACGCAAACTCATTTCGCGGTTTCAATCCGGTTTGACTTTGGGAATTGCGGGCTCATTCCACAGTTTCTTGGCTCGCTAGCCAACACTTTGCAAAATGAAGACTGCACATAGCACACATTCTTACATTTAACATGAAACAATAAAATAAAAAAACTAAACACTACACATAGTACATATTCTTAGGTTTAACATACATTCTTATATTTGACATGAATAATAAAATAAAAACAAAAACGCACATTCTTATATTTAACAGAAAGACTGCACACAATAAAGACTACATTTAACAGGATATTACATTTTTTTTTTCTCTTATTTCTAAAAGCACATAACAAAGAAAGCAATTACCAAACAGTTCTCTATATATACAATAGCCTTCCAAATCCAAGCTCTATATGGTATAAGGGGCCAAAATGCTTCTTTCAAGAAAGAGAGAAAAAAAAAACTAAAAGAAAAAATATAATAAATTTTCTAAGCAAACTTAAAAGGGATAAAATGATTGAGTACTTATCCTAGAATATACATATTATAGTTGGGGACTGTTTCTCATGTATAATCCATTAAGTAACAAAATAAGGAAAAAAAAATGGATAAACCAACAAAATTTCCAATCCATGGATATTGGTGAGTTTGGAAGTGGAAAAAAAATGAGAGGGGAATTTTTAGTAACTTCTACATTTTCTTTCTTTTTTTTCTTTTTTTCTTTTTTTTTTTTTTTTGTATTTGTTAATACTTCAAAAGTTGCCAAATTTTTTTTTAAATTTGTTTAATTTTTTCACCAAATAATCAAAAGTTTCTAAAATTGATAAAAATATTTCTAACTTTTTACTCAACAACCAAAATTTATTAAAAATTTCTAAAAGTTTTTATTTTTTTATTAAATACATAAAAAATTACACCGAAAATTTTTATGCTAAAAAATACGAAAAATTCTTAAAAATTTTGCTTCAAAACTCAACCTCATTACTATGGTTTTAGTCAACTTTGTTACTTTTACTTTGAACCGATCCTTAAAGAGGAAGAAGTAAGAGAATTTATTATTATTATTGTTGTTGTTTTTGTTATTATTGTCATTATTTTTCTATATAAAAAGAATATATTGGGTGTGCTTAGATTATCAGGCTCTATCAAAAAATCACAAAAATTATCAACTTCTTTCAATTAATTTGATCACATGTCATTTTTACATTAATTTTTTTTTCATTTTTTTCTTCTACAAACTCCCATTATTATTATACAAAGAAGAAAAAGTGAGTAGAGAATAATTTTTCTTTTATAAATAAATAAAACATGTTAAGAAAATAATAATGAGATGCCGCCCAAGTACAATGACTACTCATGATCTAGGATTACAGCTTCATTTTTTCAACAAATGCATTTCTAGTTCTTTATAATCAAATAGATAGCCAGCTTTAAAAGATTAGACAAAAAAATTGTTTTTCAACCTGTATGACAAAAGTTGGATGAAAATAATATTCTAAGTTTCTTTTCTTTTTCCGCCACTTCTTAGCAATCAACCAGCACTAAAATGAACATTAGTTACTTTAACTACAACAATCCTAAGATGATTGACTGCTTCTGAATTCCGTACCTGCAAAACAGAGGGAAACAAAACCTTGCAAGTGCACGAGGGTCAATCTGAAATATAACCCGGTGAGAATCCGGGGTCGAACTCAGGGAAGTGTGATCTTTTGA
>QLOD02000033.1:20743158-20764361 GCA_003260245.2 Sideroxylon spinosum | reverse complement strand
TTGTGAAAATTTAATTCAATGTTTGTTATCATCAAAATCAATTATAAAACTAAGTTTATGAACCTTGGGTCAACAATTCCATTAGGCCTAGGTCTCTTGGTGCATTGGTCAAGTTTCTAATATTTAGTATCAAAACAGCATCTACATTTTGAGTTCGAGTTATGGTAAGGGTTACCTAAGAAAGAGTTACCTGGAGAAGAGTGTGAGCCATCCAAAGAAGAAAAAGGTTACCTATTGCCAGAGCGAAAACTACTTAGAGTGAGAGCTTCCGTGAGTGTCGGCTTTGGAAGCGTGATGGTATGTTACGGTCCTGATGGGGCCCCACCTTTGATGTGGGATATGAGTTGGACGATTCCCTTATGGAAGGAATATAGGAACGGATCTCATGCGTTTCATCCGGCTTGATCTTTTGGTATATTAGTGGAGTTTTTAACAGGATACCCTACCTGTTTATATCTCAAATACGAGTTCCGCAATCTGAGGGCAGAGCAACAGAGGTTCTTCGACTGAATGCGTGGGCAAAACTCTTGACTTCCCAGGCCGGGCCAGCAGCATTGATGAGTGCCCCTTCCTTTTGTTGTTCTCGCAATTGTTTGTAGCATCTTAGTCGTGTTGAGTGAATTTCGAATTTGTAAAAATTTTAATAGTTTTTTTTATTAATTTATACTCCTTAGTTATGAACTTATTGCAAGGAATGATATTTGTGTTGTAGTTAGAGTTTGAATAATTAACGGAATGGTATGTTGTCTATTACCTTTTGCTGAAGGGGTGGGATTTTCCATAACACATGAACGTGTTTAGTTTTCATGTCTATAATAATTGGCCTCTTTGTATTTACTTTCATAAAAATATATATAGATAGATATGTATTGCATTTGGTTTCCATTTATTTTCTTTTCTTTGTGCAGAATTCAACTGAAATGGACCTCTTCTCTGAGTATGGTGATACCAGTTGCTACGTGCATCGAAAATTATTCACACAGGTAGCTGTCCCTCACAATGCTTGGCCATGCAACCCGTTGCACTCTTTTTAAGTAAAGGCACTAAGTAGTTGAATGAACATTGATTTTAACCGACCTTCATAAAAATAGCTTTATGATGATTATGCTGCCTCCATTCATTTTCAAGCTTATTACATTTCAATTGCATACCATGCAAATTTTCGTAGATAAACTTGACTATCCTTCATTGGAGAATCTCTCTCTCTCTCTCTTAAATTCTGATACTTCTACTCTATATGTGCCACACAACACCTTTAGTTTATTCATTACTAATTTCTTTCCTACTAAATTATTTTCAGGCTTCCCATAAAGTTTTAATGCCAGATCCTCCTTTAACCAATATGTCCATATTTGCATCAATATATTTTAAACTTTTTCTTCTCCTAACTTGTATTTTTACTTTTATTTTCCTTTTATTTTGTACTTTACCTTAATTTATGCTTCTATAATATTTACTGAGTTAATTTTTCAATTAGTTCTGAACAAATAAAATTTATCAGGTTCTGGTCTACTAATAATTCCAGATTTTAGTTGTCAGGCAATCCAACTCTCAATGAGATGGCGCTAACTTCCACTTTCACATTAAAGCATGACACTTAAACATGCTTACCTTATTGGTGTCACAATTCCCAACGGTTTTTTGAACGGGCCATTGGTGCTGAACTTTCAAGAAGTCAATGTCTATCATCAATGTTTTGTGTGCCACACGTATAGGCCTGGTTGAGCACAAGGGTTCATACTATGTCACACATAATTACGATATATGAGGGTCAATTTGTCCATTTACTTAGATGACATAAGAAAACGAATGAATTCTCATCAAACGAATTGGTAGGATTTCTTACCAAATGAAACCATATCCCATCAAATCGACCATTGCAAAACAGAGTGTAAGTGTGGGACAGTGTGGAAGAATTATAGTAAGCTTAAGAAGTTTTTTCTGAAAGTTGAATGTACTGGGAGCTATAATGTGCTAACTGTAAATATTTACTTGTCTTAATTACTGATTTTCTATTTACTACGCTTCTTATTACCAAATACACCCTGCTTGTTATGAGTTTGTTATGTTTTATGCAGTTCCTATTCTCCCTTTTATTGAATTCTTGCTAAAAGCTTTAGATTATTAAAGTAATATAGTTTTGATATCTGATACTTGTCCGTTGCACTTGCTGTAATTTAGTTCATTTTTTTGTTACCCTCTGTTATTGGTTCATTTTTTTTTTCGCTGGTTTTGCCACTTAAACTATTGCCTTTCAAGATTTTGAAGACTTATCATTCTCCATTATAGTTGGGTGGGAGATTTCCCTTTCTGCTGGCTTTTTGTGCTCCTCTTAGGCTGAGGATTGTTGAATAGGAAGGAAAGAACTATTGCAACGATCAAATTACATCAGGATTATTTTTGAATTTAAAAAATTCAATGAGCAGCAAGTTTTCTTGGCAGTTGAATCAGTATGACCACATTTTCACCAACGTTCTTCAATTTTTTGCTTCCAAGTTATGTTTTTGTTGTAACTGAGGACTTCAAATTTCTTGTGTTCTTGTCTGCTTATATTTCAAGCTTGTCAGTCCTTAATACCATGGCCTATAGATAACGATAAATCTTATGGTTATAGCTACTATTACTAATCTTTTTACATTTGACAATTACATCTACCTCCCCGACCTATTTGTATATATGAGATTTGGGAATCTTTTGCTTTGGTTTCAGTAGTTATTATTATCATTATTCTTTCAAGCCTTTTACTCAAATTCATCGACGGATTTACAGCTGTTGGGTTGGGTTCTGAAACAGGGAGATGATTTCCAAGAGCATTTAGACTATTTGCTTGCTTACAAATTTTGCTCTATTCCAATCTGTTCTTATTGAGGTTCAGACTTCATGATATTATTGTTGTGGAAGAGAGCATGTTCCCTCCTGAAATTCTGTTTTCAAAATTTGGTGGTCCTATAATTGCATAGATTATCGAGGCTTCCACTTTTAATGGGCCTTCTGGCGTTTACAGGGACTTTATTCCATCTGCAAACACCTGGGGAGAGCCAAAATCATATGACCCTACTGGATTTCCAGCTTCGACATCAATTGCTACTCTTTTCTCGAAGTGCCTTGAAGCGATATTTCTGATTAGGTTGCATTTTCAACCCTCTGTTTAAAAAAATTTGTTTCCCAAATTATATCAATTTTTTTAAGTCAGCTAGAGCTCTTACTAACTCATACTTTGCTGCTAGTCATGTTTTGAGCACTTGTGTGCTATTTTCTAGCAATTCGGTAAAGGTATGAACCACCAAGTATGAAGGTGTACAGAAAAATCATGATTTTAGATGGCACAAACATGGGCATATAATATCTGCTATCTGTAAAATTAAGCAGCAAAATTAGTAATCGACGTCCGTCGAATCAAATGTGTATCTGTTTAAAAAATCGATGGAAATTGTAAGCCCAAGTTTTACGAAGAGTCCTTAAGGCATCTTGATGTTAACCAAAGCAAAGGAAAAAGGAGGTGGAGCTTGTCATGTAATTGACAGAGAAGCTTGTTCAATCTTAAAGGGTTGTGCACTCTGAATTCCTATTCCCTAGTGTTGCAATTTATTTTGTTTGCTGCTACTTTTCATGACTTTAATTGTTTGCAGAGTCTGTTATGAGATGTATCAAATCGATAGGTTGCATTAATTTATTTTCATGATCCGAAAGATCTGTTCTTGAGTTAGTTTAAACATATATATTTATATCACCTCCATCTATATATTCTTCTAGCATACCAAGCTGTTCCAATTGTCGAAATTGTTATAATTCTATTGTTAATTTTCTTATGCAATTCTGTAATTATTGTTATAATCAGTCAGCTCACCTGTTTTAGCTTCATATTCCTATTTGGCATTCAAGTTCATAAATTCCTTGTAGTAGCGTCTGATCCCTTTCTCACCAATGTGGCAGTCCAAAAACCTCATTTCGGGGAGACGAGCGCAGCCATACCGAGCGGGAGGGTATGCATCATGTTTACGTCAACCCAAAACTTATATCGAGCTAAATATTTAGCAAGGGTGGAACTGTACTTAACCAGCTGGTAACTGAGCTTGGCTTCTCTACAGTATTTGGACAATGATAGCACATAACTAATGCATGGGGTGGGACCCGGTTCATACCCAGGATGAGAATCAGAAATACCAAGTACAAAAGAAAGCCTCTGTGACAGCGCAATTGGTTTATTTTTTTTACATAGATGGTTTGAATTATTATGGAGCATGCCTCATCAATGGTGATATAAATGAAAGAATCTCCAAGCGCAAAAGTTTACATAGATGGTTTGAATTCTTAGGGAGCATGCCTCATCAATGGTGATGTAAATGAAAGAATCTCCAAGCGCAAAAGGCAAGGTGTTGCAGGTATTCCTTTTGTCCTTCCCAAACAATGGTGTGATAGTGTCATGCCCCTAGCGTAATTGTTTAGGATGGACGGTACGAAATTATAGGAACTAATAAAAAATAAAAAAATAAACAAAACTTGTTCCAAGGTCAAGTCAAAATATAATAATTAATAGAGTAATTAAACACGTCTTTCATTCCCATTATATAAATATAAATGACATCAACTATAATAAGTCCAACGTTAAACCCCGATGACATAATTTAAGGCTTATATAGCCAAATAAATATCATCTATAAACAATCTCATAACAAAAATAAGTTTGGGACTTATACCCTGAGTCGTACAAATAAAAATACAACAATCCACACGAGTGAAATAACATAATGGGTCAATTTATCAATCTCAACTTAATTTCGGGTGGTTAATCCTCGGCCTCGTCAAATTACCTGAAATATGGATGGTTTGAACAAATTTGCTTAGAGGTAAGATCATGCAAGTATGCACGAGTGAACAATAATCAAGTTTATAATATGACTGAACAATATTTACCAAAACATAATATGATGATGCAAATGTGATGTAATACAATGGTCAACGTTTTATCTAATTTCCATCTACCTCTAATCTTATTATGAGATGAGTGATGTTTAACAAAGCACGCGGGGTCATCAATCGCATTGTTTATGTTTACGTTGAACGCATATCTCAATCGAGTCAGAAACTGTGTTACACCTTCACCGGTATAAGACTCAAAAGAACCGTGTTATAACTCTTGACTCTTCTGTTAAGGAACCATGTTACACTTTGAGTCAGGCATCTGCTTAACTCAAGCAGGATCCGGTTGTAATTTGGAGAAAATCTTGCAATAATATTATTTCAAGATTAACATCTTAACTCCAATGACAAATTTCTAGTAATATATATCAATTGAGGAATATCCGATATTTTCAAAATCTTATTTTTATTATTTTTTCCAAAATTCTAGGATCCCGTCCATGTATATGATTCATGCCTCAACATGTAAATAACATCAACACGACACTCTCGGCCAACCAATGATCATAATATCAACCGAATGATGAAATCCCAGTCCTATGCATATGATATGCTCAATCATGTAATATAAACCGTAATATCTTAACATTATAATAAAAGCATAATGTGTTCAATCATTCATAATGACATTTTATAGTCTTAAGATGTGCAAAATTTTAACATATATTTATCATATATGATGTGCCATTCAAATCGGTTTAAAAACACCTTCCTGTGGGAATGATGCTTGAAGAGTGCTTGAAGTTTAAAATGCACAAGAAAATTGTTCTGAGTTATAGGAAGAAACCGAGAGTCTCTTAGCCTTTTGAGAAGTCTATTCCCGCGACGTGTGGATCGCAGCATAGATCTGAGCTGCTAGAAGTTCGATTCGATACATAAAATACCAAAGTTCGAGCAACTCAAGCACAGAAATGATACCACAACCAACACCAACAATATATATCTCAATATCATGTACTGAACCTAAAAAATGAACAAGAATGTGCAATGTATACAAATCCATACATATATATACACTTATATGTGCACATATACCATCATCTGTCAAAATCATCACGTGTATATATATATATATATCAAAATCATACTAATAACACATAAAACATGTATGATTTCCACTTATCTCGAATCCTAAGAAAGGAGAAAACTGAAGAAAATCGAATTGCAATTCCAACCTTTTGAAACCGATTTCTCCCACCTCGGGTCAAATCACCAAACTCAACTCTCTCTCTTCTTTCTCTATCCTTGTCCTTTTTCTCTCTTCTTTCTCTATCCTTGTCCCTTCTCTTTCTCTCTCTCTCCCCCTTTTGGTCTGCCAATGGTCGAAAACCCATGGAAAAGAAAGGAAAGAAAAAAGAGGAAAAAAAAGGAAACAAAAGAAAAGAAAAAGGAAAAAAGGGTCCAATTGTGCAACCCAATATCCATTCGAGGCAAACCTAACCATAGAAAAATAAAATAAATTAACCCAATCTCATACTAAATATTTTATTAGCCTGAATAAAATATAAATAGTCAAAAATAAATACCGAATGTTATAGATAGCAGAAGAGTTTGGATAAAAAACAAAAACATCCAGAAGATGTAGATTGGTTCAGTGCTTGAGCTTTCTTGTGTATTTATTTGGGAACAAATATTTGGAATGTTCCCCCTGGATGGCTGGAAGGTTGTGTATGTATTTTGGTGCAACTATAATATGATTGCGTGTTTTCTTTCATTTATAATTGGAAAGCTTGAATTGGTGGGAGATTATAGTCTTTTTATTCATTCTTCATGTCAATTACCTGCTTTTAGATTGTGTTGCCATAAGATCTATTTGTGGAAATTAATATATTAATAAATATAAATTAACAAGCTACCAAAAACAAATAAAACATCTATGAACAAGTTATTGCTCGATCAAGGAGAAAACCGTTTGAACGAAGTGTTATACTTTATTCCAATGGATCCCAAGAAATCAGACTTTGCCGTTGCCCATTTCCATTTAGATGGGATGTTATTGAATTGTTCAAATGGCCTTGTAAAAACTTGTTTAGCAGCTTTATTCGCATGCCAGTCGGCCGCTATGTGCAAGTGCGATGTAGAAATGTGTTCTAAACATTGCAATTCGTGCATGAACATATGAAGAACAACACCCTTCTTATTATCAAATTATGGAATGGTGAAAGTAGAAGATTTAGTGAGTTTGTGTCGAGCATAAATGGGATTGGGTCATAACGGGTCAATCTGCTATTGACACGAACATAACATGCCAGGTTAGTGTAAACAATTAATCTCCTGAATTTGACACAAGAAAACTCGAATAATTAAATGTACTTGAAACTAGTGTAGTTCAATTTATATTTTATTTAATGTAAATAGTGATTTAGTTTTTGTATTGTATCTAAGTTTATAACAATAATTACCGATATAGATTCTATGATTTGTACCATTATATCCAACACTCATATACTTAATTACAATATATTGTATACTTGTACCATTTGATAAAAATGTTTAGTTTTTATTTGTTTATTATTTAAGTTGGCGTGTTAAATAAGTTATTCGTGCCATGTTATATGTGTCAACTTAACATAACTTATATATTAAACAAGTTATCTGGGTTACGTGTATTATTATTATTATTATTATTACTACTATTATTATTATTATTATTATTTGATAATTAAATATAATTTGAATTAATGAGAGAATATTTACATCATCTTAGGGACATTTCCCTGTGTCGAAATAATGCTTTAATTATAAGAAATGATCTCCCAGTTTGTATATAAATAAGTATTTACATTAAAATATGCATTGACAGGAAGTTTAGAAATTTTGATTTTAACTTCATGCATGATATTCCTAGTAATGCAGAAAACTGATGAAGTGAGGTCTTTGAAGATTCTGACATTCCATTCTTTCTATAGATGATATACTAGAGTAGTTCAAGCTAACTTGCAAATTGTGTTGGTATGAATTTTTCCACTAAACTTGCTCACAGCCCTTGCAATTTCATCTTTACAAGGTTGGAGAGACTTAGTAATACAATATTTTAGTAATATGGTCTTCCTTAGTTCAGTCGAAAATGGACAAGTGAAGAATAAGTGTCCTATGTCTTTGTTAGCTTGTCCACAATGGATACAAGATGGATCAACATTCGTCTCTCACGCAATCAACTTGTCTTTGGTGTTGAGTCTCTCCCTTATGGCTAGCCAAAGAATAAAACTATGCTTGGGGATATGATTAGGGAACCACAAAAGATTATGCCAAGTTACCTTTGGAGCATGTTTTCTAATAGCTTTCCAAGTGGCCATAACAGTGTATGCACTCGTTTTAGATACGGTCTAAGTAAATTGATCAGGCAACTGTGAATTTGACAAGTAACTTGGGAGATTTTCATGAATTTCATTGAGTCCTCACATGTTAAGCTAAGGTGGTTGCGTGTGTTATTCATGCAATAAATGAATTGTGTTAATATTAAGTGTTTTAACATAAATAAATATTTGTGTTAAATTCGAATTGACCTAATTGGTTAAATACCTAAACTTCCACACAATAGGAACGGACACGATTGCGACCTTACTTTTAAGTCCCAAGCCCAATTGCCAACATCATTTTCTTTTAAAATAAATTGTAAAATTGTTTTTCTTTAAACTCTCCACTTTAGAATGTAAAGCACCTGGAAGTGCTCGATACATATTAACTGACAGTTCGGTACAACTGAAATAAATCCATGGAAATTAAAATTAACCCCAAAAAAAAAAAAAAAAAAAAGAAAAAAATCACTTGACAAGTTCCTCTTTCTTGCCAGCCTCTTCCAACTCTCGCAGCCCTTCAACCTTCTGTTCGATCTCCTCAATGAGTTCCTCGCGCCATAACTCTGCTCTAGCAGCTTCTTCAATGTCTTCTTGCTGTAATACCATACGTTTTTAATCATAGTTTTCCTTTTTCTTTTATTGCTTACATTAAGCGTGTGGATGGATCAAGGAACTTCACCTTGTACGGTAAACTAATCTAACTTTTATCGGGTCCAAAGATATCCAACCAATTGTCTTGCAAAATCGAACCGATCAATTTATTTTAATTGGAATCAATTGATTTTATAATGAAAATGCCTTACTTTATATAAAAAGATAAACATATAAATTCGGTTAGATTTGCTCAAAGAGGCCCGATGGTTTTAGTGTGAAAAATAAGGTGAAAGATTACAAATTATAGACAATCCAGAATTTGTAATTAGTAAAGGTTAATATTAAATTTTTAAAAGAAATAAGAGTAAAAATAATAAAAATAGTGGGACAAAAATTTAACAATAATAGAAAAAAATTATAATTCATAAGAAAACAGAGTAAAATCAATAAAATTTTAATATATTTTTTCAAATCAGTGAAACAATTCCCCCTACAAGACCTATGATAGTTCCGCCCATATTTCCAATCAAAATAATTATGTTTATAAGTTTTAGATATGGAGCTAAACCAAATCCTTAAGACTCTGTTTGAAATATGAATTTGTGGAGAGAAAAAAAAATAAAAGAAAATGGTAGAAATGCAAAATAAAGTGAAAAAGTTAGATTTATTTTATTTTTTTTATTGAGTTTAAAAAATAAAATAAAATAAAAATATACTTGTCAACAAAAGTTAATTTTTTAAGAATACAGAAATTGCAAATATTCTAAATTTTATTTATTTTTTATTGTTCTTTTCCCTTTCAGAAATTCCATGTTCCAAACATAGCATAGTAGAACCTAAGAAAGTTAGATAGATCCAATTTCAGGTCTCTCAAAGTGCACCTTCTCCGATGAATTAGTCCACTTTTTAACCTGTGAGCCCATTGAGGGCATGTTTTGAATCGTGCGGAGAAAACACCCCCCCCCCCTTTTTGAAAATTCTCATAATCATACATCTTCCAAATTTAAATGTCATTGAACTTTCATAATTAATGCGACACAAACAAAAATAATTAATTATGAAGCAGATTGTGTTTAATTTCCATCATAGCTGGCCATATGATTTTCCAGGGAAAAAAAAATAGTGAAGCGAATTTAATGAAAATCATCAAATATACCTTCTCATAGACCCAATGCCCAGTACCATCTCCCCCATCTTTCCTGTACTGTTCTGAATCATAGTATGGATCCTAGATCATGTTGATCATTTATTAGATATCCCAAATAAATAATTCAAATGGATTCCTTGCAATAATTTCAATTATATCCAGAAATTTAAATAACTGATCGAGAAATGCTTACTTTTGCTGCACCAAAGAAACAACATCCCCAACATGTGAACATGATGTAAAATGTATCTATAATCAAAAGAAGAGGAGAATGATATTCCTTCTTTCAAATAAAAACCATATAAGTTTTTGTATTAATATATATATGCATAATTTAAGTTTCAAGCATATCTATTCCAGATAAGAAAAGAGTTAGTAAAATAAATAACAACAATAATAATAATTAGTTAATTTCTTTTATACTCTTGCAAAATGCCTTGAAAAATATTTATTTACACCCTCTGTATTTGGGGATGGCTATCTCGACCGAATCGTTTGAATCTGATTCGTTATCTGAGTCGAATGGATGTGGGATTTGATTTTTTTTTTTTAGAGATCAAACTGGATTTGGATTTTCTTTAAAAAAAAAAAATTTGATATCGTATCGGATATAAGAATAAAACTGCCTACACCCAGATCTATCTTGAATCCGATATCCTATCCAAATTTGCTATGATCTGTGCTGAGAAATATCCGAACAGACCCAAGCATCCCTGAATTCTGTATGGAAACTATTTGGAGGTTTAAGAAATTGGAATTAATAATTACATTATGATAACTGTATTTATATTTGCTACTTTGAGTTAAGATAATGTTGATTCTTTGGAATTATGTCTCTTTATTATGTATCAATTGATGAAATGGTACTTTAGTGAAATGCTGGTTTTGGTGATGTTTATATATTATTTTGGTGAATTCTTATTATAACAATGTTTATGTATTATTTTTGTTTTGGAGATGAATTATTTAGGAGTAAAAAGTTAAATATACAATCAAGTTATGTACTACTTTAAGGGCAGATTCGGAGGCAGATGGAGAGTTTGGATTTTTGGCTATCAGCGAATATATCCGTTCTCCGTTTGGAGCGAGGATGGAGGTCCAAAAAAAGATTCATCCGGAGTTCGGGGTGAATTCGGAGGCAGACAGAGGGTTCGGAGTTCGGATTCAAATATTGCGATATTCACCTCCGATCTGTCCTGTGGCCATCCCTACTCTGTACTTGATATTAAAGTGAAAATATTGAAAATTGTTAGAATAATAATTTTAATTCTTAATGACTTCAAAAAATACGTTTACACCTTTTATACTTAAGCAATCTAATCATTTCTTATTTTAAATAGATGGTTTCATTTTTTGCTTGAAAATTTAATTTTAATCACGACTTAATTTTAGGACTGAGAGTGTATATGTAGGTTTTAAAAATTAAGGATCATCATGATTTAGTTAAGGCTTAAAAGTAATAATAAGAAGAAGAAACCAAGTACTTACAAACACTTTTTATGGCTTCATCATTGAGGTGCCAAACAGATTTGTAGGTTATGAGGTCTCTCTGGCCTTCCATATGCTCTACGAGAACTGCCATCAGTGGCCAATCTGGAAAGGCAGTCACCTTGCTTAAGGAGCCTCTTCTGCTCCTGCAGCCTTCAATCTATCATAATTGCCAAAGCGTTTAATTTAACAAATAATTCTGAATTTTCTACTCTCTGTCTAGTTACCAGTAAAAATGAAATATTTTACTTCTCCTCAGGAAAAATGCAGCTCAGTGTTCTTTTTAGTCATGAAACAAAACGCTACTTACCTGATTCCATCCACTGCTAAAACTAGAGCTTGAGCACTGCCTAAGCTGCAAAATCAAGAAAATGAAAAATTCATTTAACTTTTCAGCATCAACAATCTGATGGGATTTGGAAATTTACATGGAAACAATTGATTGGCAACATTTACAGATGTCAGTGATGGGTTCAAATCCATTTTCGTTGTTTGGAGAGAATTGTGGGGGTGTGGCTTGACAACTGTGAAACTCATGATGGCTTCAGCCATTTCTGTGGGTGAAGAACTAGCAAGGCAGATGAAGTGTAAAGTATGAATAGAAGTTTGTTGTGTATTGATTAGGTGTTTGTTTAGAGGGAGGGAAATAAAACAAGATAAGGAAACCATTTGCATCCACCCTTTTGTTGCGCAGTCCAAAACTTACAAGTTAATAAAGATAAATAAATTTACATAGCAAATTCATAACATGGCCTATTAGCTCAGTTGGTTAGAGCGTCGTGCTAATAACGCGAAGGTCGCAGGTTCGAGACCTGCATGGGCCAAAATTTAACCTTTTTTATTTGTGTTTTTTTTAGTTCAACTTCATTTTTAATTTGTATTTTTAATTTAATTACTATTTTAATGGAAATATATAAATTTAACAATCGTATTAAATTTTTAAATAAGTGGGTCTTATTTTGGAACCCATAAACAAGTGAATTTTTTTTTAGAATCTAAAAAATAGGCTCTTTTTTAGAAAAAAGAGGTTTTTTTTTTAGAATCCATGAGTTTTTTACATTTATTATTTATTAAAATCATATGTCACAATTCTAGTGCTTTTATAGGTAAAAGAAAATGTGAAATTGTTATGGTTTAGCGATGTAGGACAAAAAACAACATTGTGAATATAAAAGATTTAAGCCATTCATTGAAGAATAAAATTCAATTTCAACCGTTGAATCTTAGTTTGTGAGAAGGACATTTTCAAAACCCATCTTATTTTATTATATAGATTTTATTAACTTATTTAGTACATTATTTAAAATAAGATTTTATATTTATTTGATATGTTACCAAGATTATTAAAATTTCTATTTAAATATTAAAATCTTATAATTTAATAATATTAATTAGAATTGAAAAAAACTTGCTTAATCTTGCGTAAAATTTTCATAGAGGTAAAATATATAAAATCTAGATTTTGAGACATAAAATAAGTAAAATCTCGATTTTACAGAAGATTTTACTTATTTTAAAAATAGAATTACTTTTTTCTTTTATAATTATGTCAAATAAAAATTGAGAGTTTATTTTGTTGATATGGGTAGATTTTTGTGTATGTAATTTTTTTGATCCATATTTTTCTCCCATCTTTCATTAATGAAAATTTTTACTTATCAACCCAAAAAAAAAAAAATTATTAAAGGAAGAATTGTAGGATAACAAACTATGTTTTCATATTATATGCATGGAATAAAATCTTATGTTTTGCGATTCGTTTTTTTGGATCTTTTACCGATTTTAAGTAAAATTTTGATTTTAACAATCTTATATATTATTTATTCGAAGGAATGGAGTGAAACAATAGCCTAAGAATAACCATTCTATTTCATTCTCTTGTACTAAATTAGGTCTTAAGCCATTCATATCAATTTTCTTAAGCATATTCCCTAACATATTTAAAAATATTAGTTTCCCGTTTTATAATTTTCAATTTAAAAATATTTTTCTTAAACCATTCCATACTTCTTTAAAATATTAATTCTCTTAACCACCCAATCATTTCTTAGTATTTTATTTTTCAAAAGAAAAAGTTAAATGAAGTAAAGTGATCAGAAACATTTTTTGGTATTAAAAATTTGAAGGAGATGACCAATACTCTCCTAAGCGTGGGAAAACTCTATAATTATTCTTTATATTACGATCTCCTGGAGGACAAAGATAACCTCACTCCCCATTTTATTTTCATAAAATAAGGAATTCAATTTTCGATTTTATTGGAACGATAAAATGAGTTCAATTTAATAGGGGGACGCGACGTGGATATCATTAGCATTTTCATTTCAAAAGGGGTTTAGCCGTGTTTTTTAGCAAATTAGGTGCCGTTGGATTTACTTTTCTGTTCCCTGTTTCGATTTTTATTTTATATTTTAAAAATTCTAAAACAAAGAACAAAAATTCTATTCAACATTTTTTCTTATTTAGGTTAAAAATATTTTAAAAAAAATTTGTCATTTTTATTTCATGTATAAACCATTTTTGTTTTCTAAAACAAATTTTGAAAATATAATTGACCAAATGTATTTTGACCTTTTTTTTGTTGTTTTCAAAAGTATAAAAATAAAAAATGAGATCAACACAGAAAAATAAAAATAAAAATAAAAAACAAGAAACAAAAAATAAAAAAATAGATCAATTGATACATTAATTTGGGTTAAATAACTACAATAACGCGCCAACGCCACACTCACCGGTCGACGAAATTAATTTTGAGACTTTCATGCTTCATATTGGTCAGTTTTGGAAACTTACTCCATTGTTACCAAATAAAGATGTCAAATCGACCTATTAACATATATTTTTTAAACAAAGGATAATGTATTAATGTTTTGCTAATGAGTTACACGAGAACATAAGCAGAATTTTTTGCTATATATTTACCAAAGAAGATATGAAGTACTTTCATATTCGGAATTTCTTATACATTTTAGGAGCTTTTATGTCATGAACACGAATTAATATTTTTTCACTTTAATCAAAGATTACTAAAGTTTTTATAAAGTACATGAATTACTAGAGACTAAGATGGTGTCCTGGGGTGGTGCCCTAGCGGGAACTAAACGAGAATATGGATAGAAACAAAAGAGATAATTTAAAGAGAATATAGAAAGAAAAAAAGGATAAACTATATTTAGACTTCTTAAATATTTGAGTAATTATACTAGAATCTATTCAACATTTAAAAATTTCAAACACATCCCTTATTTTGAAATATTTGTAATATCTGATCCATTCCGTTAGTATGCCATTAAAATTTTTGCTAAATAACGACACCCAGTCAATTTTTTTTTCAATATACCAAATTTACTCTTTCCAAAATTTAGATCCGAGTTGCAGTGCTGAGGAACCACCAAGCCGCCGCATCAAGCTCCACACCTTTGGCTTCCCAAACCCACCTGCACCTTGTCCTTGCCCTCTCTGCCATTCTTGGGGTAGCCTCAAAGAGAAAGATCGCAAACCTTGGAATTTTTTTCCTAGTTTGATCTCTTGTTTCTCTACCATCTACGTCTCTCCCAGGCCAACATTCAATTTTGCTCACCAAAACTCGAAACCTAGATTATTCTGTGCCCTTGGAGGTAATTTTTTTTCCCATCGCATAACAATTATATATATATATTTGTAGTTGTTCACATCTCAATTGGGAAAATTACGGTTAATTCTTAGCTTTGTATTTTTTGTGCTCCTTATTGAAGAGATTACTATAGAGAAGGAAGAGAATATAGATAGACATATATTTTCAGTTTGTTGTTTGTGTCATTATGTCTACAGAGGATGCTTAATGAAGAATGGGAATTGGGAATTCTCTGTGTACGTGTGTAATATGTATGAATGATTGTTCTTGGATCGGACAAAAGATAAATGTGTTTTTTTTTTAAGGTAATTTAAAACGTGAATATGTTTATGAAGTCTATTCCAATTAAGTGAATTTGAAGTGAAACTCTAAACCCAAACTCTCTATCATTTCTCTCTCTAAAAAAAAAAATTCTTTTCTTTGTATTTTCATATTTTCTAGTCGTGACTCTTTAGATTCCGGTGCATTCCAGCCTTTTTCCGATGAGGCATCGGCTCATTCTTGATTGCCGGTGTCAACCCATGCGTTTTTTGACATTAGATTTCCTATCCAACCTTCTTAGGTCGCGAGTTTAGAGTCTTCTCAAGCACTTGCAGCCCTGGCTGCAACTTCTGACCTGCTTATTGGTTTTTCCAACCACTCTTTGGTCAGTTGCAACCCTCCCGCAATGGTTCTTGATTCGGCCAAATTCGTGTAAGGCTCTGGTGCTTTCGCTGGCCAAGCTCAAGTGCTTTCTGTTTCCCTCGAAGGCTTCATTGGCAATGGTGGCAGATCTGGATCGCCGTATGCACTTATATGTATATGTTTATATATATATTGTGTAAATTTTAAATATTGGGAAGGATAAACTTGGTACATTGAAATTTTTTTTAGTTGATATCATCATTTTAACAAAAATTATAACAGCATACTAACAGAAAGAGTGAGATGTTATAAACATTTCCAAATAAGGGAGGTGTCCGTAATTTTTAAATGTTAAAGGAGTCCAAGTGTAATTACCCAAATATTTAAGGGTCTAAGTGTAATTTAGATAAGAAAAATATATGGCAACTATATTGAGAGAATTTCATATATGTAGGTTATGTTTACATGAGTATCTGGTATACAACATGATAGACTTAATTGATCCCAAATATTTAATTTTTATTAGTTTTTAAAAAACTAATTGAATTTAAAAATATATTTCATATTAATTTAATTCAATTATGTTATTTATTAAAAATAATTGAATAAAATATAATTATTATATCATTTAACATAGTAAATATAGACTACATTAATGATAATTTAGTTATATTATTTATTAAAATCATTTAACTAATATTAAATATATTTTATTCATGATATATATCAAAAATAATTCTAATATTTATTAAACATCATTTAATAAAATATATTTCATATTAAAAAAAATTAATTAAATTAAATTAATTTAATTATCATATTTATTAAAAAAATTTAATAAAAAAAATTTAATATTATTTAAATTATTAACATAAATTAATTACGAAGTTTAAGTTAAATTAATTAATTAAAATTTATTAATTATTAAAAATAATTTAACCAAATATATTTCTTATTTAAATTAAATTAATTAATTTAATAAAATATATTTTATTAAATTAATTTTCACAAAATCATAATTAAATTATATTATATTTTATCAAAATAATTTAATAATATATATTTCATATTAATTAAATTAAATTAATTATAAAATTAAATTAAATTATGCTAATTTTATTATTTATTAAAATTAATTTAATAATATATATTTAGATTAATTAATATTTAATTTAATTAAATTATTTATTAAAATGATTAATAAAATATATTACATATTAATTTAGATAATTTATTTAATTATATTATATTAATTTTTAAAAATAATTTTAGTTCAATAAAATATTTGAATTAAATAATTTATTTTAATATGATACAAAAAAATGGATAACATGCCAAAATTGACAAAATATTTGCAAAACAAAAAAAAAACAAAAAAACAAATGAACACACTTTTTTGTTTTTGTTTTTCTGTTTAAGGTTTTATTTTCTTTGAAAATAAAAAATGTGAACAAATTTAACAAATATATTTTTATTGATAGTTTATAAAATTTTGAAAACATAAATAAAAAAAGTAGAAAAAAAAACGTTACTAAATGGGGGCTAAAGGATAGAGTTAGATTTTTTCTTAGTCATTCAAATGCGGAGATAATGGTGGCATTTAGAATTTGAAAAAAAGTTAAAAAATAAAAATTAAAAGTTAGTGTAAAAAGTAACACGTGGCGAATTTAGATTGGAAAGAAAATGAAAAATTTTGAACTTTTTTTTTCAATAAAAATAGAGCTAATATCTTATAGAATAGAGTTCTTTTAACAGTAGAACTTGCTTAGGGTACAAAAAATATACATGTGAATACAACATCTTCCACTCAGAACTATAGTTAATATCTTTTATCCAAAAGTCACTCACCTTATTCATCTTTTCATACGGGAAACTTGCGTTAAAAGTGTGAAAGTCAAGTCATGGTGAGGAATGTTCTATTAAATTACCTTCTAACTAGTATAACACTACAATGACAAATCTTGTTTTGTATTACAAGTCATCTATTCATATAAGATCTAGCACTTCTAAACCCTCTAGTAATTTATGCCTATTCATGCTAGATCCCATAATAAATTTGTACTCATGATTACGATGTCATAGACACTTATGGTATGAGTCACAAAATATTAGTGTAGATGACCTTTCCTTAGATGCTCATATTTATTCATCTAAACTTGAATGCTTTCTTTCTCACTTCAACAAAATACAACTAGAGTTATTATAAAGTACACAAATCAAAATCTTAAGAACTAAGGTGAGGACTAAGATAGTAATAGGTTTACATTTACAAGTGAGAAAGAACATTAGAGACTCAGTTGATATTAGTCACAAGTAATAGAGTTATATTTTATTTCAATCATTTAAATGAAAGATAACATCAATATGATATAATAGAGTACTGCTAGCACTAGAACTTCTCTAGTGTCTTATTGGATGAGCCCATGCAAAATGAGCAATAATTTCATCTCAATCAATGGATCGCGTAAATCACCTATTTATTTTACACTACTACAGATAAAGGCGATTGCCTAAAGTCTGAAGGTGGTCGTCTATACTTAAGATGATCGCTTCTTGATTGCCTTTAGGTATCGTCAATGACTGAGTCGTCAACAAAAATAGATGATTACCTCAAGTGGTCGTCTAATAAACAGTTCCAAAGATATTTAGTGATTGAAACCAATCGTTTATCCTCCTTTGATGACTTCTTTAAGGTAGTCATATATTTTAATTGGTAATAGGACTTTTGGCGACTGCCTTATTGCGGTCGTCAATGGTTTTTCTTTTAAAAAACTATTAATGCTAAAAATCTAAAGCAAAAATGTACACATACAACATAATACAACACAACAAAATTAATTATCCAACACATTAATTAAAATATTATTAAAATAAAAACTAAATTGTTCATTACAAACTATTGATATAAGTTTAGTTATTACAAAGAAAAGTAAAGGAAGAGGCTCCAACTATATAAGTTTAGTTATTACAAAGAAAAGTAAAGGAAGAGGCTCCAAACCGTATCGACAATCAAATCTGAAAGAAATTTAGAAATAATCAAATTAATTATGGATACAAAATATAATTAATGAATTTAAAATTAAATCATAAACAAATTTAACTTTTAAAATTTCAAATTTACTTAAGTTTCAACTAGAAACTACCTGAGACCATTCTGGGCAATCCAACACTTAGAATTCTGTGTAGTTCGTTTCTAAGAGTCACTCTTACCTAGAACTCATCACACGTCTAATTCCGTTAACATCAAAGACTGTATGCCTGGTTTGAGCAGTTGAATCCTACTTCAAAAGTTCTAAGTTTCAAGTTTAACCTAGAGACTATTCAGGGCCATTCGAAGCAATCTGAGCCTCGAATTCACGTATGGTTCATTTATATAAGCCACTGGTGTCTACAACTTACAATACGTCAAGTTTTGTTGAGATCGGAGGCCGTATGCTTGATTTTAACAGTTGATTCTTACTTAGGAAATCATAAGTTTCAAGTTTCAACTATAAATTACACGAGACTATTATGAGCAATCTGACGCTCAAAATCACGTACGATTCATTTCTATAAGCCTTTCATGTCTAAAAGTCACTACACGTCAAGTTCTGTTGTGATCAGGGATTGCATGCTTGGTTTGAGTAATTGACTCTCACTTGGGAAATCTTAAGTCTTAAGTTTTGACTAGAAAGTGTAATGGAAATCAAGCAAATGATAGGGAATCTCTGGTGATTCCCAAATATGTGCTAGTGTCTAAGCCTATCTCCACAGCACCTGCTACCTTGAAACAAAGCCCAGTGGTCCCTACTTCATTTGTTATGGTCTCTGCACTAGTATTTGAATCAGTTCCTACTTCATTTTTTGCACCTGTTACCTCAAGTACCTCTGTATCTACACTTAGGGTATTTGTGACTCCACCAATTTCTACACAACTTCTAGTCCCAATTACTGTTGTCATAGTTTGTTCTGGTCTCTCACCTATACCTGCTTCTACTAATACTTAGTCACCTCACGTGTTACTTTCTCCGCACTAAAAGCTTATTTGTCTCCTCTACTTCTGTGCCAGGTTCACTTAATGCTACTTTCTCACCTATTATTCCTGCTTATATCCCATATGGTGCTTCTCCCATCATAGGCTATTATCTAGGAAATTACGGCATTATGACCCCTGTCCCTCTCCCAGTTTATGATCCTATGCTTGGTAGAGTTACTTTTAATTATCAACCTCAGGATATTCCAAGCAATAGATTTGTTTTAGGACGTATGGGAGGATCACAATTAGAAAGATTACTTTCTTCTTCTGATGAGTTAGGTGGAGAGAACTATAGTTCATTTTATGGTGGTTAGGAAAAGAATGACGTGTTTCATTCTAAGAATGAGCGCTTGCATGATAATGATTGCACTAGAGATGTTATTCAGACATATTCTGACTTAAACACTACTGCAGATAGCATTGAGAACTCCCTTAATGATGATGGATATCAAAAGTCCTAAAGCATTCAAAACGTTTGTAAAAAAAAATAGAGAACAGCCTTACTGTGAGTTCTACTGCTTGTAAGAAACCATTAATGATCATGTTGCTGGTTTTGAACATGTTTAACATTATTTTTACTTTCAGTCACTTTAGGAGGTTAGATTCATGCCCCCCTCCTTTCTAATGTATGGTGGTCAGTCACCACCCATTTACTGCTTTCCTTTTCTTCTTTTGGAGGTCAGGTTTAGGTCTCCTTCACTTTATATACTTTTTTTATTTAATTAATATACTAGTAGAGGTCCATGCCTAACCTTCCTCCCGCTACGGAGGTTTTTTGTTAAAAAAAAAAGAGTTTTGACTAGAAACTACCCAAGACCATTCCGAGAAATCCGACACTCAAAATCAGGTACAGTTCGTTTTTACAAGTCACGTTGGTGCTTAGAACTCATTATACATCAGGTTCTACTGAGATTGGAGGCCATACGCTTAGTTTGTAAAGACACAAAAATTTTTATTGTTGTTTTTAATTTTAATTTAATATATTTAATTTAGATTTTTTTATCCATTTAAATTTTATTTGATCTAAGAAATATTATTTTAAATAAATTATGTGTGACATGTGTTTGTATTTAAATTAAATATAATTATACTAACTTACATATGTTTATGTATATATTATGTGGGTTGCTAGTTTCTTATTGGTAGAGAGTGAAGGAAAAATATCCTTAGTTGAGTGAGGAGGTAGGCTTCCATTGGTTGAGGGGAGTGGCAAAGTTTTAACTGTTGTGTGAGGGAGGCAAAGAAGTTGGCTAATGGAAATTTAATAAATGGCTTGTATTGGAAGCTTGGAGGATGTTGGGCATAAAACCTTTCCTTTCCCTTTTTCCAAATTGCTTCTACCTAGGTGCATACATTCTCTTTCTCCTTCGATCCTTGCTCTTGCATGCTCTAGAAAGAGAAAATGTTGTGCCAACATTATCCGTCGGAAGAAGCCAGAGTGAGATGAACGAGGTCACACACTAGGCTCAAAAGAGTCAACTTGAGTTGGTAGGATCTTTGATG
>QLOD02000033.1:20732238-20743058 GCA_003260245.2 Sideroxylon spinosum | reverse complement strand
GTAATCTGCCCAAAAGGGTTCGACCCTTTAAGTGTTGGGGTTGACCCTTTTCATATCCCAAGTAATGGAAAGTTCGTAGCCGAAAGGGGGTTGACCCCTTTTTTGATGGGGTTGACCCCATCTCATATCTTTATATGGATATATACTAGAAATAGGTTTCTTATATTTTGTGTATGCTTACTGGAAATCTATGGTTAGATAGTGAGGAGATTTAGTCACATGATTTCGAATTGGTTGTAAGAACATGATGGTGATAGATATATATGAAACATGCTATGGCTACGATTTTATAAACTCATGATTTTGATTAAGATTTTCATGAAATTAAATTTTCATGATGAGAATGAAGTTTAAATTATTTTATATTAATGTTTAGTTAAATCTTACTTGAAATGGGATAGAGAAATTTTATTTTCTATAGATTTTTTTTTTCAGAAAAATCATATTTTGATCTAATATAGTGAATAATTTTTTATTCTCTTTTATGCAATATATTGGTTGGTTTTCTAAGGTGATAAATTCATATATATTGTGATTTGTTAAGCTTGACTTAAATCTTAAACTTCGATTAATTCTTTATTAATGTTATGTATATGAATTGTATGATTGTTTACCTTATGAAACACTAGTATGAAACGAGCAACATGAAACTTAGGCCTAGGAAAATTTATTTCATAAAATTTATAAATTTAAGGAATGTACATGGGAAACCTAAATTAGGATAAATCCTTGTGTTTGTTAGGCTATTGCTAAATATTAATAATCATATTTGATTTTCGATATTAGAGTTATAGAGGGTACTAGAAGGAGGGAGTTCTAGATATTAAGGGTCAAAAAAGTTTCGAAACCAACGCAAGATGATGAACATCCAAAATAGGCTAGTAATCTTCAAATTAAGGGTATGTAAGGCTCGCTATAGTATACATTATAATGGGACTACGGGATTAGATGCCTATGAAGGCAAGATGAGATGGACTAGGATTGCGAGATTAGGGTCATGAGTTATGGTGAGTATATTTGGAACTGCAGGACTAGTTGTACCACATAGCTGAAGCTTGGGAATTTATTTTCGATTTAGTTCTGTGGTGACATACTAACCTTGTAGAATACCTAACTCATATTATGACATTGATGTGTACAAAGAGAATATTGTGCTGAGGATTATTTTAGCATAAGACTTTGGGATCATGATTAAGTAATTGTTTAAATCAACTTTGTGGATTGAAATGGTAATTATGGTATTAATAGGCTCTCAACTTAATTAATATTGGTTGAGTGTTGTTCACCCTACATGATTAAGAAAAATGAAATCTTATATGCATATTTTGAGCACATGTGGTTTAGTACTCACACCCAATAGATGATGTTGTATAAACTGTTGCTCATGATGGACGCATGAGCTTGAGCTTGTGATGACTTTGATGGATTATTTACCTTATGCTTTCTTCATTTGAATTGTAATGTATTTGGATTATGGTTTTGGGCCGTTTTGTGGCATATTTGGTTGTATTCCCAAACTGTCAAAATTGGACAATTTAATAATCGTATACGTTGATTTGAGCACCCTTTTCACAGAAACAATGAATAAGGTCGTTAAAGACCTAACTTGTCACAACAAACTAGGATGAGAGAACGACTATCATAATACAAATCTCGAACAGGTTTAAGGTCAATTTTAAAACATAAAATGTTCGCACATGCATGAAGGTAATAACTAAAAGAGGTTAGTTATGCTCGATTAATTCCATGTGATATCATTGACTATGCTAAATTGTCATGGAAGATCATTTGGAAGGAATACGATCTTAGATGTCCTAAAAACTTACATTAGTTTAACTAAACAAGATTTTTTTTTTTTTTTTTTTGGGTAGTTTAACTTGATAAGATTTCTATTGGATGTCAATAAATTTTTGTGAATCCACTTTTACTTTTATGGATTTCATAAAGAACTTAGATCAAATGGACTATGATGGAGGATTTTCGGTATTATGTGGAGGACTTTTTGGAGATTTTTAAAGATTTTGTAAAGAATTCATAGTTCGAGATTTATAAAGATTTTTGAAAAATTTTAGAGATTTCTAGAGATTTTATATAAACTTTTGTAATTCGAGATTTGTAGAGATTTTTTAATTTTATCCCTAATTGAATTTTATCCCTGGTTAAATTAAACCCTGATTTAATTTTTAATTAATTTGAACCCTTATTGAATTTTAACTCTAATTGAATTGTATCCCTAATTAAACTTAACTCTAATTTAGTTTTGAATTAATTTCAACTCCAATTTAATTTTGAATTTAATCCTGTTTAAATTATTTTAACCCTAATGAATTTTATCCATAAGTAAATTAAACCCTAGTTTAATTATGGATTAATTTTAACACATAATGAATTTTTATCCCTAATTAAATTTAACCTAACCCTAATTTAATTTTAAATTAATTTTAACCTTTATTGAATTTTAATCCAAAATAAATTTAACTTTAATTTAATTTTGAAATAATTTTAGCCCATATTGAATTTTAACCCTAACTGAATTTTATCCCTAATTAATATTTCAATAGTTTTAATTTGATAAAATAAAATTAAATAATTCTTGTAAATAATAATTTATATTCATTACCTATTGTTTTTAAAAAATACTTTAATAATTTCAAATTTTAATCCTAATGAAGTTTTATCTCTAATTAATTCTATTTGGGTTTTTAAATAAAATTATATATTTTTTATCCGTTTTATTTAATTTTATCTAAAATCAAGTGTTTATAGGATTATTGTCTTATCTTTTAGTATTACCAATATGAAATATACATTAGGGAGCTTAATGATTTTAAATTAGGATTATTTGGACGTGTTTATTTTTGAATTTTTAGATTAAGCTTTATGTTTTTGTAATATCCCTGATTTCTGCATTAATATTATTAGATGATTTTAAACAAGTTTTGGATGTCAAAATATGTTATTTTAAGCAATTATATTCATTAGGGATGTTAATTGTGAAACCTTGGAAGTAATGGGGATAGGGGGAAAACAAGTTGCGGATTGTATAAAGATGTAAAAGAAAGGGGGGAGAGAGAGATAGTTTGGAGTTTAGAAGAAAATTTGAGAACGAGAGTTGGAACTGAGAGAAGAGTCGTAAAGTTTGTTTTGGTAAGTTACTCTAAACTTGCAATAATGGAATTAAGTATCCATGGAACACATCTATGTGGTTTGTTTGTTGTTAGGATCAAGGATCAAGGAGTAAGGAGATCGATCTACTCCAAGTTTGAAAGGTGTAACCAGGAATTTACAATTCCTATGTTCTTCCTTGTTCAAGACTTGAGATAGGGATTTCTAGCATTCTAATAGCATATGTGAGATGTAATGATTTAAGAAATATTTCTATGAAACTTATTTAGGAATTTGGAAGCATTTGTGAGGGATTCAAGTAAAGTGGTATATGTACATGTGTGTGTATAGGTTTAAACCAAGATTTTGAATTTGAAAGATTGAGATAACTAAAACTTGTTTTGATTGAATCATTGGAGTTTTTTAGGACCTAAACAACACTTAGAAACAAGGTTTCGAACTAAAGGTTGGATTAGGCAAAGTTTGGAACACAAAACCATGAACTATAGCTCGAACCAAAACAGAGTAACTCTCTGGACAACAGAGGTGCCCTAACGCCTGATATGGGCACCTAGATCCTTTACCTTAGTTTTGGTTTGTTTTGTTATAATTCCTAATTTATGATATCTTGTTCTTGATATATGTTTCATATTGCGTTGTGATAAACTTGTCAACGTAAATTATGTGATGTTTGAATTGGAATAAGTTGGGAATATGTTAAGGAAATGGGAAAGCATGATAACAAACTGAATATTTGTTATAGTAGTGAATTGAATTGAGGTTGTTTTATTGGCTATCATGATAATATCAATTGTTATATGGTTGAATGAGATGATATGAACGATTGCATTATTATTGATTGACTATAATTACTAGAATATGATTGATTGGTTATGTTGAACGATATTGATTGTTTGATCATGATAAGAATATCTTGTTTATGATAAAAATGATATGATAATTTGATTTGAAATATGATGAGATATTGTTAAGATTGATGATAAAAGCAAAGGGAAATGATGAGATGATATGTATGAATTGTGAATCATAATGATATGTTATGGATAAAATGATTGATGACAATAATGGAAGGAGATGATCAAATACGTTTATTGTTGCATGATGGGGATGGAGGGTACTAGAAACTAGGAATAGTATAGAGAATACCCTAAGTTGAATCTAAAACCTGTATAGGGATTGGTGTTCATGCCGATAAATTAGTAGCCTACAACATGACGTATATTACGGCTAATCGTAGCCCTTAACGACGATGTACATGGTGGCTAATCATAACCCTTAACGACGACATATATTGTGGCTAATCATGGCTTTGAAAAATAACGTTGATTGTATCCACCCCATAGATCTAAATGGAAATGAGAATGTGGTTGGGAATTGATGATGAAGATGTTAAGAAAGATGATAATTGGATATAATGTGGAGAATGATGATGATGATTCTAATATTTGATTTTTAATGACGTAATATGATGATATAAAGACATGTTTTTCACATATATGAAAATCCTAAAACTTGTTTATGATATGTGGTATGATTATATTGGAAATATTGATTTACTTGTGATGATTTGTTTCATGTAATTGCTTTAAATATCATATATCTCTTATGATGCTTCATGGGTACAAGTGGATTAGTGTTCACATTCCTGCGACCTATGTTGCAGGTTCTGAGATTGAGTCTTAGGTGGGCATTTGGTTAGACTAGAAGTTGCATAAGCTCTGGCAAATACTTGCATTTAATTATTTAACTTAATTATTCGGGATTTGTAATGTTTATTTAAGTCTAAAGATTATTTAAAATGGGTTGTGAAAGTCATAAGGCCTAGATTTCTTTATATTATTTGGGTTATGCTTGGAGCAATGATGCTTGATTGACCAAGGCTTAGCTATTTATTTTGTTCTATTATTGCTAATATGAATGTATGCTCCAGAGTGGTGAATGCCTCTGATCAAGATAATGGACAATTAGAATTTGATATGTGCATGGTATGCGTGACTTGTTCATTTACCCTTTGGGTCACGAGGTCTAGCGCGTGACATGTTTATTGACTATTTTATTTAAAATTTATTTTTTAAGTGTTTGTAGGATTATTTTCAAAATTTTGTAGTTTTTTTAATATAAAAGTACTTTTCAATTTAAACTAAAACATTGACATACTAAAAATATTTGAAACAAATTAAAAAAAAAATCCTAAGAATACTTCAACTAAACAAACCATACAAACTACATAAATTTAACAAATTATGAATATTTCAACCAAATTAACAAAGTAAAAATATTTCAACCAAACAAATCATGCAAATTAAATAAAATTAACAAATTAAGAATATTTTAACCAAATAAACAAATCAACAATACTTTAGCCAAACAAATTATACCAATTAGATAAATTAAACAAATTAAGAATCTTTAAACCAAAAAAATCATTTGAAATGGATAATCTAATCAACAAAATCAACAAAATGATAAATTAAGAATATTTAATTCAACTGAACTAATTATTCAATTTAACAAATTAACAACTAACAACTAACAATTTATCAAATTAAATTCAACAAACAAATAAATTAACAATTTAAAAAATTATAAACATAGTCGAACAAATTAATTAACAATTACTACAATTAAATAAATACTAAAAAATTAAAAAATTTATGCAACCAAAAAGAAAAAAAGAAAAACACAAAACAAAACCAAGACCTTAAGCAGTTTGAACAAGGAACTCATATTTTTTAAGCAAAACCGTCCGAGTCGAATACGCTGTTTGAGCTAGGAGCAGGGTTGATATTATACTGCATAGAAAAATAGAGGTAGATCAATGTTAGTAATGGCCAGTAAATGTGTATATATATATATATAGAGGGGGGAGGGATCTCTCGATAGAGACAAAGAGTATGCACAAAAGAGAGAGATAGTGGAAGATAGAAAGAGGTATATACCTGTCTTCGCCGATTAGGAACTTACCAGAATGGAAGGGTGTTGGCGAGCAGACGGGGAACGGGAGAGGAATAGAGGGGGGGGAGAGAGAGAGAGAGAGGGCTGAGCAAGGAAGAGGGGAAATGGCTAGAACTTAAGTATGTTTTTAATAACAAGAATAACAACCTTAAGGTGGTCAATCATTTCCTGAGTGCCCTATAACTTATTTCCAGTATGTTAAGATTTGAATTATTGGGATGTATCTTAAAATAAATCCTTAAACCTGATATATTATTTATAGCATTGCTTGAAAATATTAAGCATAATTTCTATTTTAATGATAGATCTTTCCTTTATATCACGACTAGAGCTTCTATAAAGTATACAAACCAAAATCTTAAGAACTAGGATGAAGACTAAGATAGCTAGCACTATGTTTATCTATACAAGTGAGATATCATAAGAGACTCAGTCGATCCTATTTACTAAAATTTGTATGATATAATAGAGTGTCTTTGACACTTGAATTTACATACAACATGAACAATAATATATTTTATCGTTGGATCGCGTAAATCACCCATTTCTTTTAAGATTTGGATTTATTTTTGGATTATTGGGATAAATTATAAAATAAATCTTTAAATTCAATATGTTATTTATAGCATAGCTTGAAAAAATTTAAATATAAATTTTATTTTGATAATAAATTAAGATGTTTGAGTCATTTTGTACGTATTTTAAAACTGTTAGACTTAATGTTATACTGAGTCTCGACCCGCTCATTATCAATCCCAAGTTGTTACACGTTTTAATTTAATTTTTATTTTTGTGGATGAGTATGGAATGATAAGGGGAAAGAAAAAAGAACAAAAAGAAAAGGAAAAAAAAAAAAGAAAAAGAAATAGTACATTACGATTTGCACCTTGAACTGACCTTCCAATTTTAACAATTTAGACGCCAAAATTTTAAATTATTGCAATTCTGTTAGAAATATTTTTTATTGAAGGGCCACATAGCCCATTAACAGATGACCACATGAGATTTGATCGAAAGTTAGAGATATATATTATAATTTAGCTTATAAAAAATAGTAAAATAATAAATAAAGCAAATTTAAGAGGCTAGAGCTTGTGGGAAAACACAAATACAAAGCAAAGCACACTTTTGTTCACTAGAGATGCTGACACAAACCTTGGAGACAAATGAAATTTCTTCGTTACAAATTGCGGTGACCTTCCGAGAGAATTCTTCTTTAAGAATTGTACCGAACCTCTAATTGTTTTCTTTTTTTTATTTTTTGAAACTCTCCAATTGTTTTCATACGAGGCCCTTTTCCACTTTCCCACCCTCAGTCAAAAAGGAAATTACAAAGTAAAAGAAAAAAAGAATACTGTATTCTAGAATGTTAGTAAGTGTTGAATGCTTATCTTCATCTTACAAAATAATAATAATAATAATAATAATAATAAATAAAAATACGATCCCAAAAACGAAATAGTCCGAGTTGGGCCTTTGATCACCAATTAACAAAACGTTTTTTTTTTTTTTTTTTTTTTTAAGACAACTGAAAAATGAATTAAGCATCGTTATGTTGTCGTTTGGCCTTTTTACCTGCCCCTTATTTTAGTAAAATTAATTTTCTAAAGTACTCTAGTATTTCCGAGAAGGCCACTCGATCGATCTTTTTTTAAATTTTCCATGCACCTAGTTTTATCTCATGACAATCCCTCCTAACTGCTTCATTTATTAGTGATTTCTAATTCTAGAAGCATTTTTATTCAAAAAGTATGTTTATCTTGTATGAAGTTCCGTGTCAACAACGCGAGAAATTTGTTATTCTCGTAGAGTAGAAAAGATTTACAGAAAAATTTATTTCCGTCATAAAAAAAATAATAATAATAATAAAAGTATTTTTGTAATAAAATTTATCTTAATGTATTATTTCATTAAGAGTGATTGGTCTGATTGGTCCTTTTAAAAAACAAAACAAAAAATACTCATAATAATGTATTTTTTTAATTAAAAAATTTGATCCTTTTTAGAACTTGAAATATGCGTCAAAGGGGGGGGATGTCTGAATTTGAACTTGTGCGGGTGAACAAGACAATGAATATTTTGGTTGACTTGACTGATACTCGATTAAAAATTATAGTTGAATAATAAAAATATGTGGAGGTTGCGTGTAGGAGAAAAAGGATGAAATAAAAAATATCAATTGAATGGACTAAAATGCTTACGAATAGATTAACAGTAGCTACAGACATATTCAAAGGATAATACTTACAGTGAATTTTTAATTCAAAGGTCCAAATTTTAAAAGTTTAACTAGAAAATATAAAATAATTTTAATAATTTTAATCAGCTTATGTGTCACAGCGCCACTGTCCATTCGGAGGTGTTATCGTGAGATAAGTAAAGCCAGGAACCTTCCTAGAAGTTAGTGTGGGATCATAAAGTTGTTCACACCGAATTAATCAAAAGATTAGAAAATTGAGTTCACACAATTTTATGGTCAGGAATATGGCATCTGTCAGCCCATACACACAAACCGCCCAAGGAGGGAAAAGGGTACTGTTTCTTTTATTTTTTTTTCCCAATATAATAAACCCTAGCTAGGATATAGGAGTATTTGGTAGAAAAAAACAGATTAAAAAATATAATAAAAGTATAATATAAAAATAATAAATAATAAAATTTAATTAAAAAAATACAAAAAAATTGATAAATTTTAATTAGTTTACCAACCAAACATCCCATAACATAAATCCATATGCATACATACATATAAATTTAGCGAATTACGTGTCAGTCCAATTCAATTTCACAGCTTAGGCCTTTTGGTCGGTAGTCAATATGCGTTTGTGTTCGTCTCATGTTAGAAGAAAATAATAATAATAAATAAACATATCAATGCCACATAATTAAGTACCTAAGAAAATTAAAAAATAATTACATTGAGCCTTTTGATGATTATTGAAGGTTTATTCGAACTATTGGGACTTATAAGATCATTAATTTTGGTATTCGATTGAGAACACTAGCTAGAAGCTAGTTTCTACTAACTCAATTTTTAAAATTTTTTTTAAATAATTAAATTTACCCATTCTATTTAAATTTTTTTTAAACACTCAAAGGTAAATATATCAAATTAATAATAAATAAATAAAAACTATTAAAAAGTTAATTTTTTCCTTTTTCAGATATCATAAAAAAATTAATTTGAATATCTTAAGTTATCAAAAATATATATATACATACATATATATCAATTTCTTTTTTTTTTTTTTTTAAGCAAATATCTCTGCCCTCTTAAACTAGTACGGTAAAATCGAGATCTAGATCATCCATCCATCTGGTGTCGAGGAAACTACAAGTCATCGGTGAATTAAAGTGGTCGGGGCAAAATAAGCATATGAGTTTTATACAGCAGAAGACACCCATCCTTTTCATTGTATCGATACTCTCTTCTGCTCGATGCACATATCTAATGTTAGGTGTAAGAGTGCATTAATTGATAAAAATTGTTGTTTAGAAGTGGGGTGAGTCAATGGTATGTACATATTAAACAACAAAATGCACCATTTTTAAATTTGGTTGCATCTAGAAGTCACTGCAAGTCTCCTTTTATTAGTAGTTACCGTGTTTTTTCTGTGGCCCTTGCATGCCTAAATGACAAATTATAAGTAGTTTCGAGTTAATGCATTATTTGACCAACTGGGTTGAGTGTTGACTTACTAAAGCCTTCAAAGTCGTTGGGTGAGAATGGTTTGGACTCATTTATGGATTGGCGTGTTTCAATTTGTTGACCTTGTCAACCTTGCTTCCCAAGCACAAGATATGTTGAAAGAGGGATAAGAAAGGAAAAAAATTCAGAACAAATTATATTTCAAATTAACAATAATTACTGATTTACCTACAAAATAGTAGATGTAATGAGTTTTTAAAAGATAGGATACTCATATTTAATTTTTAATTACGAAATATATGGTATTTACAGCAATACTTGCTTCCTTTATTGTGTCAAAAGAAATATGTAAGAAAAAATAATATTATTTGTCTTTATACATGCATAAATTAACAATTCAAATTATTGAAGAACTCAAAAGTTTAACTTACATGCATAAATTAACAATTCAAACTATTGAAGAACTCAAAAGTTTAACTTACTTCTAAAAATTGGCTTACGAGGCAAGAGGTCTAAAGTTTTGTGGAAACTATAATATAATTTTAGTATTAAAACGATATGAGATTTCACTTACTATGCGAAATAAGTGAATAACTTCATTCACAATCCTCTGATATGAATAGGACATAGAGTGATGAGAGGTAAGATTGTGTGAGATAAGTAAGATCTAACAACTCCATCAGAATCATAAACTATTATTAATATTGTGTTGAAACATCTAACTCAAATTAATACTATGTTAAAGCATTCAACTTAAATTAATTGATAAAATCGAGATATTGAGGTAAAAGAGTGATTGATCCATGTTATTGATTTGATTTTGATATCATGTTAAAAAAAAAATGGACTTAAATCAAACTTGAAGATTAGATTATAAAATGAAAGTTACCCAATTCGTTTTTGAAAGCTACAATTTTTGGGTTCGTTTGACAACGCTGTCATTTTTCTGTTGTTGTTTTTTTGTTGCCGTTTTCTGTTTTGTGTTTCGTGTTGCTATTTATTTTTTTCTAAAACGAAAATAGAAACTGTGTTTGGAAATGCAGTTTTGTTTATAATTATTAATTTTTTATTTTCATAAAATATTTATTTT
>QLOD02000033.1:20720545-20730929 GCA_003260245.2 Sideroxylon spinosum | reverse complement strand
AAATTGAATAAATATAATTACTATATCATTTAATCCAATAAATATAAAATTTATTAATTATAATTTCATTATAATATGTATTAAAATTTATTTCATAGCAATACAAATAATTTAATTGTGATATTTGTTAAAAATAATTTAATATTAGTTGAAATAACTAAATTTAATTAATTATTAAATTAAATTTAATTAATTATTAAATTAAATTTAACTAATTAATCTAATATGATATTTCTTAAAAATAATTTGATAAAATATATTCAATATTGGTTAAATTAATTAAAATAAATTAAGTATAAAATTTAAGTTAAATTAATTAATTTAATTTTATTATTTATTAAAAATAATTTAAAAATATTTTATATTAATTAATTTAATTAAATATATTTATATTAATCAAATAATTACTAAATTAAATTAAATAAATTAAAAATATATCTTATTAAATTATTTTAAGTAAAATATCATAATCGAATTAAATTATATTTTATTAAAATTATTTAAGAAAGTATATTTATATTAATTAAATTAAATTAATTATTTCATTAAATTATAATTTTTTATTTATTTACAATAATTTAATAATTAATATTTCCTATTAACTAAATTTATTTAATAATTAATTTAAATTAATTATTTATTAAAAATAATTAATAGATATATTTCAAATTTATTTAAATAATTTATTTAATTAAATTAAATTATTTATTTAAAATAGTTTTAGTTTAATAAAATATTTGAATAAAGTAATTTATTTTAATATGATAATAAAATTTATAAAAATATTTGTAACAAAAAAAAATAACCAGAGTGAAAACACATTTTTTTTTTGTTTTTCTGTTTAAGTTTTTATTTTTTTGGAGACAAAAAAACGAAAACAGATTTAACAAACATGCTTTTATTGTCAGTTTATAGAATTTTAAAAATATAAACAAAAAAACAGAAAACGAAAACGTTACCAAACGGGACCTTTGTGTTAAGCAATTAGGATTTTACTCAGACAAATAATTTAAAAAGTTCATTGTTTACATTTTTAGATATATTCCATAAAAACAAAATGAGAAGAAGAAAAATGCAAATAATGATGTCTTCAGCCTAAGTAGCAAAAATACGAATATAATAATCTTTTAAAAAGAAATAAGAATATAAATATAATTGGATATACTAAAAAATATAATTATTATATTTTTATTAGTTATATATAGTCAAATTCAGCACAATTTATCTTTTCTAGCTAAACAATTACGATACATGGATCAATTTTTTATTTTTCTATTTTTATATAGTCCACTTAGTTAAAGGTCATATTTTCTATTATATAATATTGGACTATACTTTTTTTTTTTTTAACTGTATTAATTTTAGTCTACCCATACTCTCACGTTATCCCTAACATGTATAATTAGTACTAGTTCTTCCATATCATGATTTCCATAATTCTTAATCCTATTTTATACATGTGAATATAAAAATCACTAAAAATTTAACTTGATAATCAATATGTCATCTAACATATAAAATATGAAAAAAAAATGCTCAATGCATTACAATATTAACTTTTCACACATCAAAGTACAATACTTGTTAAAAGAGAAAATGGAATGTGAAAAAATTTAGGTGGTTTTAGCATTTTTCATATTTTAATGTTTCAGCTACTCAAATTCAAACATGTATTAATTATACAAACGAAAAAAAAAAGTCAAATAATTGAGCATCCCATATGGTGTATCAAAAAAATGCAAAAAAAAAAAAAAAAAAAATCACATGCAGATAGTAGAAGTCGAATTTAGTTAGCTTTTTTCATCTGTATATGAATTGTTTTATTTGTAATTATTTTTTTAATATTTTTTTTATAAATACAAATAATGTGTCTAAAAGTTACTAATTTAAAAAAATAAATAAATTTTGAATGAAATAGTAAAAAAAAATTAACTAATGATTATCAAACCAAGTCTAAGTCTATGTTTAAGTTTATTAAAAACGATTAGAAAAATCAATGGCCAAGAGGCTAAAAGCAGTATCTGAAGTTGATCAGGATAATCAATTTCTCTCAAAAAAAAAAAAAAAAGAATCAATAAATAGAAAATGTAGACTTACAAGTCCGGAATTATACTTATTTTTTTTTTATAATTGGAACATGAGTTATTGGATCTTAGTTTCCTTGTAGTTTCCTTGTAAAATCTTTTTTTTTTTCCTTGGGTAATACGTTGATATCAAAGTAAAGGTTGAGTTTGGGAGCAAAAGGTAACTAGTTACTAGTGGTTAAAAAATTAATTTTTTTTTTTTGTTTATTGAAAGGAATAAAAATTAATTTTTCAGTAACTTTTTTACATTTTATTTATTTGATATTTTTATCTTTCATGATTTAAAAGAAATTAAAAATATAAAAAAATAAATTTAATTATTTAAAAAAAAATAAAAAACTGAGTAGCTAACTACTTGTTATAGTTCTCAGACGGAACCCAAAATTAAAGGGGTGTTCGGTTTTCTAAAATAATACTAAAAAGTTTAATTTTTTAATATTTTTTAATTAAATTGAGGGTCGTCTCAATTTTATACGAATTATTTTATTTTATTTTTTAATCAATCAAACACGCATGATGAGTCAAACTGTCAAAATGATTAGACTGTGAGACGAGTCCACGTGCTTTGGACTATAGAAACCTGCACCTAAAGCGTACTTTAGCATTTTCCTTTCCTTTTCTCTTTTCCCATTCTCCAAATCACGAAGAAAAGGTAAATTCCCATGGACGAGTCGGCTCTGGCTTTTGAGTTTTGATTCCTCCCTTTGTGCCACCCTTCGCTATAAATACCAAGCATATTCAACCTTTCGGTCCCCAACTCTCCCTCCTCGTTCTCCTCTCTCTCTCTCTTTCTCTCTCTCTCTCCCTCCCTCCCTCCCTCCCTCTCTCTGCGCAAACTTCCCCGGAAAGTCCAGAAATTTTCTCAACCCACACAAATTCATTCACTTGCCCGAGAATACTTCCAACTGGGGAAGATGGGATTGTTCGATCTTGAGAAGAACTTTGCCTTCCACAAGACCTACCACACAAACCCAGTCAATGTCTGGATCCACATGCTGTTTGTTTGGCCACTCTTCTACACAGCTCTTGTTCTCTTCCACTTCACACCCCCTCTCTTCGAGTGCCCATTTGACCGTTGTCTCGGTTTGGTTCCAAATTTCGGGCTGCTGTTCACTCTGACATTTGCTCTGTTCTACGTGTGTTTGGATAGGAAAGCTGGTACTTTGGCTGCTTTCCTCTGTTTCCTCTGCTGGGTCTCTGCCAGTCTTCTCGCAAAGAATCTTGGCTTCTCTGTAGCTTGGAAGGTTAACTTTTTTTCAGTAATAAATTTTTTTTTTTTTTTCCCATGAACAGATTGTATGGGTTTTTGCTCAAAATTTATTGAATATGCAAAGGTGAACTGATGTTTTACTTCAACAACACATTCAGGTTGTTCTGGCTACTCATTTGTTCTGTTGGAGCACACAAGTCATAGGGCATGGTGTCTTTGAGGTGCATATTTCTATTATTTTAAATTTTAATTACTATTTACTGCCCTTGTAACGTGAGAGTTGTGAAGTTGTAAACGAGCCGGGCAGAGTTATAAATTTTTTTGTCATTTTGGGCTGTGAGTTGAATATTAAATTGAGTTATGAGATAGTTATTAAATTAGATTAAGAATTTTTTTTGTCCGGAAATATGAATATTAAATTAAGTTATGGATAGATACTAGATTTGATTAAAGATAGATAGGTTAAAATATTCTATATTATTAGTAAAAAAAATTGAATCAAAATTTTATCCAAACTACAACCACCACAGCCTATTCATGGCTCCACCACTGCTTGTTCGGGCTCCTATGATATCTGGTAATTCAGCTAACTTGATGCATATTTTCCACAGAGTCGAGCACCACCTGTGAAGGACAACTTCGCTCAAGCCTTACTGACGGTTCCTTTTCTTATATTGCTTGACGTAAGTTTTCTGCAGCCACTGTACAAAATCGAAAGATTGGGTTTTGAGAGCTGGAGTTATTAATTTATATATATATATATGGTCGTGTCATTGTTGGTTGGTTCCTTTTGCAGGCTCTGCAATCGTTCTTTGGCTATGAACCATATCCAGGGTTTGATGCAAGCGTGAAAGCAAAGGTAGATGCTGAAATCAAAAAGTGCGAGGACACCAACGAAAGGAAAACGTCTTAGTGTGATGTCGGAGATTAATGTTTCAATAGTGATCTTAGCTTTTAGTAAGCTTTGTGATAAATTGAGAGAAAAGGAATCAGCTTGTACCTTTGCCAGCATGCTCTATTGTATAACATAAATTTAAAACGACATCGTAATTTGTTGAGATACATGATACATAAAACATCATTAAGTGTTGGTTATGAATGTACTCGAAATGTGTTTAGATCTCGGCCTACAGTGATTATTTGGTATTTGGTTCAGTTCTCGATTCTACACGAATTATTTAAATTATTTTGATAGTAAAATCAAATTGTCTCAATATAAAGCAAGAAACTAGTTCAGTTCCAATTAAAATTAAATTAACCAAAAATCATATATATATATTTATATATAAATCCAACATATAATTTTTCTTTTTATTCTTTTAACAAATGTATTATGTTAACCAAAATCATAAATATATATCTATATATATAAAAATATCTAACATCTAATTTTTTTTTACAACGTTATTATTATGTTAAGCAAAACCTTAAGCATATCCCTAATTTTTAATTTTTTTGTACAAATTTATTAATATTATACATTTATGTATCTATATATAAATACCGAATTGATTTTTCGGTTCTACAAAGACAAGATTCGGAACCGAACCGAAGTATAATTTGATCTTAAAATATAACCTAACTAAACCATGAATGATTTAACCAAACCAAAAAAACAGAGAACCCGAATTTTGATTCGGTTAGTTGAATCAGGCTCGATTTTGATTCTTTTGAATACCCCCTACCCCTTGGTTGGCCCTGTCAACTTGGGATGAATGCCAATATGGCTATTCCCGGGCTTGGGCTTCTGAACTCCCCTCTCCCTCATTGATGTTCTTACTCTGGCCATATCCTCCCACTGTCCCGTGCTTGCATACATGTTTGCTAGAAGAACATAATCGCTGCTATGCTCTGGTTCCAAATCCAGAAGATGTCTCCTCACCCGCTCCCCTAGCTCTACATTTCCGTGCAACCTGCACGCAGCCAACAAAGTCCTCCACACAATGGCATTGCATTCAATTGGCATGCCCCTCATCAACCGATAAGCATCCTCTACTAACCCTGCTCGGCCCAAAATATCCACCATGCACCCGTAATGCTTTATTGTTGGTTGCACATGGTAGTCTCTTCTCATACTATGGAAGTATCTTCTTCCTTCTTCAACCATCCCTCCATGGCTACAAGCACATAAAACTCCCAAGAAGGTGACGTCGTTTGGTCTGCCAAGCTTCTCTTCTACCATTCTTGAGAAGAGTGCCAACGCTTCACTTGCATGACCATGAATTGCAAACCCCAGAATCATGGTATTCCACGACACAATGTTCCTCTCGGTCATCTTATTGAACGTACTATATGCTTCTTGAACAGCTCCACACTTCGCATACATGTCAATCAGAGCGTTATGCACTGAAACATCGTCAAGGAAGGTAGCTTGGGTAATTGATGAATGAACCCACCTCCCAAAATCCAGGGCGCCCAATGCAGAGCATGCTGCGAGGGTCACAACCAATGTGGCCTCATCTGGTACCATGCCAATTCCAAACATTCTTGAAAACAGCTCAAGTGCTTGTTTATAGTCTCCACAGTGGACATGGCAGTCGATGATGGTGTTCCATGCTACTAGATCTGTGTTGGTTATTTCTTCAAACAATTGGCGGGCAGTCACAATGTCCCCCAACATTCCATACATGTGAATCAGTGTGTTCCTCACAAATACATGGTCTTCCAGCCCATGTATGAGGGCAGAACAATGCATCTGCTTTCCCAACATAGCTGATGCTAACTGCCCACAAACCTTGAGCAAAAAAGAGAATGTGAAATTGTCTGCTGCTTCTCCATTTTCTTGCATTCTATTGTACAATTCAAATACTTTGCCCACCTGACCTGTCCTTCCAAACCCTCTAATCATTGAGTTCCAAAGAAACCCATCTGGGTTCTGAATATTTTCAAACACTGAGGCTGCATAGTCCATCAAACCATGCTCAGAAACAGCGCAAAAGACAATGATCTTGCCAACAAGATAGAGGTTTTGATGAAGGCCACTGTGGATGATGTGGGCATGAACTTGCATCATATGTTTCAGGGTGGAAGAGCGCTTGAATAGAGAGAGAAGAGTTTGCTCCTTTGCAGTGAGATTAGCATTTGGCTTGGCAGTTTTTGTGGCTGAGAGTGAAGAGAAATAAGAGAGACCGAGCCTTGAGAGAAGCAATGAAAAGAGGGACGGTTTTCTTTTGGTGCAGAAACAGAGGGAAAGTCTATGGCAAGTTTTCAGCCAGTTACTCCTCATGCTTACTAACTGATCACTTGCATTCCAAATTTCCAATAAACCTCATGAATCGCTCATGCACTCTTAATAATGGGCTTGTTAGTAACTTTTGAGATTGCGAGCAAAGTACTTGGATTTGGACCTTGAAACTCGCTTTATTAGTTTCGGGTTCGAGCATTAAAAGAAAATTGCAGGAAAGACGACCTGTGTATTAATGATGATCACGTAATTAAATATTACTCTAATAAATATTTCATTTTAAATAGTAAACTACACTAAGACTTCATCAGATTTTTCCAAATACACACATCTCCTCAACACGTAGAAGATGTTTGTTTTCGAGTAACGGAAAATAAATTTTACTAGTATAATTTTTACTTTTCATTACAACAGTTTGGATAAGAGGGTAATAATTATTTTAAGATAACAATTATCTTTTTGTTTATTACCTACGTTAAATTTTTTTTTTACATCCCCATAAAACTTTATGTAAGGTTCTTGTACAAATAATTATAATAAATATTATAAAATGATAATTTATTTATTCAAGCTAAAATTAATTATTTATTAAGTTTCTTTATAAAAATAAATTTATTAAATAACAAATTATTATGAAAATAATTTATTTTACTTTATTAAATTAATACTATTGAATTATTAATTTATGACTAAAATTATTTAATTTCTAAAATTAAATTAAATTTTAATAAATAATAATTGATTATTAAGACAATTTATTTTACTAAAACATTATATTAAGTGAAAATTATTTATCATAAATAATAATTTACTAAATTATGTAGTCTATTAATATAATTTATTAAATTAATAATTTATTTAAATAAATTAAAATTATTTGTTTTATTAAATTATTTTATCAAAATAAAATTAATCTTTAATAAATAATAATTCATTATTATAATTAATTACTATTGAAATATTAATCGATGATAAAATTATTTTATATAGTTAATATTTTTATTTAAAATTTTATTTATGCTTTATTAAAATTAATTATTATTAAAATAAAAATTATTATGATGATTTATTTTATTATAATATTTTACTAAGATTAAATATTAACTTTTATCTTTTGGTCAATTTTTCCTCATTCCAAATATAATTAAATTTTACTCCTCCAAAATTTTTAGTATTCCAAATATAATATAATTATTATCGAATAATGTTTACTCTCTCAATCCAAATATAAATATCATAAACTTGTTACCTCATTAATTATTACTGGGATAATAATTTTTTACCCCAAAATTTTTACATCATACCAAACGTCTTCTTACATTTAAATTTGCATAACAGAGATACTTCCATCAAAATACCGTTAGTTAACGAATGGAAGTTGACTTGAAAAAAAAAATTATTACGATGAGAAACCTAAGATTTTTTATAAGGCGCTTGCCTCGTCTTATGGATTACAAATTGTACTTGTACCCTTTTTATATTTGCATAATATATTCATAGTTTACCAATTAACGAAAATTATTAAAATCACTATCATTTCTAACAAAAGGTTTAATTAATGACAATAATGTGTGCATCAAAATTTTGGCTTGGCAGAAACAGCATATGTTAGTTCATGGTTTTTCCAAATAGTGATTGCGGGAGTGTGTCAGAGTTACATGGACTCAAAAGATAAGAATAAATATAAGGATCAGGTGATATATGTTGCCACTACCTTGCAGATGCAAAGACTTCACATTCGTTTATCTCTACAGGCCAATGCTATAGTCGATATGGATGTGAATATGAAATCAACAGATTATAATGAGATTGCGGACAAAAATATGATTGTGATTTTGAATATGGATATGACTGTGATGTATATGAGTGCCAAGACGCTAATCTGTTGAAAGATTGCGTATCAAAATAGTATGGATTCTCATAATATGAATAATAACATATATTAACATACAAATGATACGGGGATAGACATAGATCATCACATTCAGAATCAAAATTAGAGTAATAAGCAATAGGGATAGGCATTACGCTACTCAATGCAAAAGTACTTATACCCAAGCTTTAATGTTGATCTTACCCTGATTGCATTAAGATAGTGAACACAAGTGGTCAAAACGTATATGGATATGTTCTGAGGAAAAAAACAGAAGGTTAGAGGAACTATATTGGCCAGATCCTAGGAAAAGAAAAGAAAATCAAAGATGAAAGGAAAATTTTGTAGTAACGTTTTGTAGTAACAATCAAATAAAAGTATATTTGTTTTAGAAAAGAAGATTTTCTATTGCCATAAACATTTTGTAGTAACAATCAAATAAAAGTAATGTTTGATGATTGCCACAAATCCAGTGTGGATGGATAATTTCAAAAGCTAGATTGTCTTTCAACTTTTCGTTAAAAACTATTTTGATAAATTTTATTTGGCCAACAATATTAAAATATTTGAGTAATGCTAAATGTAAGAAATCTTGCTTCCCAAATTTAAATTTAGTAAAGTCATACACAATAGGGGGGTTTAACACTTTACCCCTCGAGCATAGGTTTATTGTCATTAGATTGATCAGCCGAATTATGTCCCCCCAAGTGAAATGGAGTCATCAGCTATATTTACTCCAGATGAGATAATATCTTGGGTCGACTCTTATTTGCATTGTTCGACCATATCTATTTCTTTTGGTAGGATTGTATCTCCAACCAAATCGTCTTTAGATTGGACATGTTTATCAACTCCTCCATTAGATATATCCTGGATGATAGTTAGCCTTTCTGCTTTTAGTATGGTGATTATTTTATCTACCATGAAATGTTTTTTTGCTTCAAGCAAGGTGATCAACTTACCTATGGATCTCTTGAGATCACTAATAATCTAAGTAAAATTGGTACAATCTTACGTTGTATTGAGCTTTACCCGCAAGTCATTTATATTTGTAGAATTGGCTTTTCATTAGGCGTGCTAAAATTATTTGCACCAAAATTTTGGCCCAGTGCAAATAGAGCACGTTCTTTCATGATTTTCCAAAAATTGATTATAGTAGCGTGCCAAAGTCTTATGGACTCAAAGGGTAAGGATAAACATGAAGATTAGGCAATGTGGGTTGCCACTACCTTATAGACATAAGGATTTCACATTCATCAATCTCTATAGGCCGATGGTATAGTGGATATGGATGTGAATAAGAAATTGATTGATGATAATGAGATTGTGAGTAAAATATAATTCTAATTCTGAATATGGATATGGTTGTGAAGTATATGAGTGTTGGGATGGTGATCCATTAAAAGATTACATATTAGAATAGTGTGAATTCTCGTAATATGAATAATAACATGGATTAACATATGATTGATACGGGGATAGACATGGATCATCACATTCAGAATCAAAATCAGAGTAATAAGTAGTATAGATAGGCATTATGCTACTGAATGCAAAGGTACCTATACCTAAGCCTTTAATATTGATCTTGTCTTGATCGCATTAAGAAAGTGAATAGATGTGGTCAAAATATATATGGATACGTTCTAAGGAAAAACCAAAAGGTTGGAGGAACTATGTTGGCCTACTCCTTGGAAAAGAAAAGAAAATCCTAAGGGTTGATGGTCAAGGGATCCTTTCTTTGGCTTACATAACTCATATTTATCTTGGTAGGAAATAACCACCATTGTAACTTCTGCTCAACAACTTCCGACAACTTCCTATTTATCCAAAACTGTCTTGGTAGTTGTAACTTCGTTGTACTTCCCTTAACACTTCATTGCTTCAAAAGATCAATTCAATTGATGAGCTTGAGGTTAAACAGCGGAAGCAACAAAGAGATGCAAAGAAGAAGTCGGGGGGGATAACTAAGGCCCCAAGACGTCCTCCTCCTCAACCTCTTAATGATTAAAGTAGCTTCGTGGAACATTAGG
>QLOD02000033.1:20708528-20718979 GCA_003260245.2 Sideroxylon spinosum | reverse complement strand
AGGGAATACTTCCAATTCAATTCTAACTATAACTCTGTAAGATTTTCTTATAAATAGGGGAGGAAAATCACCCTAAAGGAGATATACGTGACTCTCTCGTCCTCCTATACTCAAAACCCTGTCATCTGTGCTAACTTAGCATCGGAGGTTTTTTGGCAGGCACCACACCGGTGTTCACGACGAACAGGTTTACACAATTCCCGGCGGATCGAGTTCTCGGAGGCCCGGATCGAGGACCACGAAATTTTAGCATCATCACTCTCCATTATCCATCTCCCCCAGAATAAAAATTTATGCTTATATGGGGGTAATGGTTACCCCTAGAGCAATTGTTACCTGCATCAAACATATGTAATGGAGAATAACAATTACACCAGTAAACTTTAGCCCCCGTTAACCCCAAAACAAACATGTCCTAATAACAATAAGCAAACAGTACTAATTCTTGGGTATGGGTCTGAATTCCCGCTGCTGCACAAGTCTACGATTTAATGTTACATATGTTGAGAGAACGGTATATATGACACAAACCAAAGGAGATTCACTGTTCAAGGGTTTGGATTGGGAAGTGAATCTCTCGAGGTCAAACCCCAATAAGCAAACGGTATATTTGATCAAAAATCTGACCGAACGAAAATAATTAAAATTTGTTGGTTGAATTTTCCTTAACCAAATTGACCGAACTTTGCGAGAAAATCGAAGATCAAAAAATCGAATTAGTTTGGTTTAGTCGCCGACTGATTCGATTTAATCAAAATTAAAAAGACGAAATAATAAACTAAAAAAATTAAATATGTTACCTTGGTTAGGACTTATATTTACTTGATTTGGAGTTAGGGTGAACCTAATAAATGAACTACACATTAAAAAGTATAAAATATATATAATATGTAAAATAATATATAATTTAATGTTTAAAAACGGTTCAGTCAAAAAACTTTTGAATCGATCGAATTAACCAAATTAAATTTTTTAAAAATTTTAAATTATGCCGACCGAGTTAATCTAAAAAATTGGATCATTTTTGTCCAACTTGGTCGGTTCGGTTCAATGTTTTTCTCATTATTTTGGTTTTTGCTCGCCCCTATCTAAGAGTGGGTTTACAATTTAAACTGGGGGATCGGAAAAGAAATATTAGGGAAATTAAATTACTTGTTTATATTATTTTTATAATTATTAAATAACTCTTTATAAAGATCTATTCATTTCTTTTTTATTTTTCTAATCATTGTTAAATATATATAATAAATTTAGCATTTTACACGTATTTTTACATCCTTATCTTTTTTTTCTCTCTACCTTGTTTTTTCTCCTTCAACTAATCTTAGTTTCAAACATGCCTTAAAGTACATTTGGATTGATAAAATAATGGTGAAATGAGTATTACTATTCTACTATCTTGTTTGGTTACACTTTTGAAGGATGAGATGTATATATTCATTCCCTCCTTTATTCTCACCGTGAAAGAAAAAATTATTCTCTCCTCAAATCATAGAAATGACTTATCTCCTTTTTTTTTTTTTTTTTGTAATTAAAAGGACCTATCTTCTTGTGAGTGATAAGGAATTTAATAGAACATTTAAGAAATTGTCTTAATATTTTGTTACCTGCTAGATAGAGTACTTATCTTTCTGTATATATATATAACTATAATATTGATATTTATCACATTCTTATTCTACTCTATCATTTTTTCTATAATTCCAAACATATATAACAACTACTTCCACACGTTGGTCACCTCACACTTGTTTCATTTTCATAGTCAATCAAATCTACCAAAAGAGTGCGTTTGAAGTGAGCATTTGATAAGGAAAAAAATTATAAATAAAATGAATAAGAAAAGAGAATGGAACTATAAAAATCTTATAAAATCTCAAGTACGTGATTTTAATTAAATAGATTATAAAAGTATACAAAAAATAAATGATATTTTTAATAATTTAAATTTTTATTTTAATTATTTGAATTTCTCAAATATTATACTTTTTTTATTATTTTCTATAAAAACTAAATATAAAAAGTGCTTTTGAATTTCAGTTTTTCTTTTTCCTTCATAAATTTTTGACCGAAACGCAACGTAATCCAACTTATAGTCAAACTTGAGTGAGCAAAAAAAGGTCAAACAAGTTCTTATTTTCATTCATAGAGAAATAATGTATGCCAGCCTGTAGCTTGCGAGGTCTCAATTAGGTTAGTTGGATCCCGCATCAGCTACTTTGCTATTGTAAGCAAAGTGTGGATCGAAACCAAGATTAAATTTTGCAATTTTGAATCTAAACCTTGAAAATGAGTGTAAATCAAATCAAATATAAAAGTACAGGAACAAGTTATTGTGTCATGTTTGAAATACAAAAAAGTACTCTCCACAACATGAAAGTAAAAAAGAAAACTTTTTATATAATTTCTAGCCATTTTAAATATCAGCAATTAATGCTAGGACTCTTGAGTTGAATTGGAGGTTTTCCTCCAATTTGTTTTCTTTTTTTGTTTACGTATAGAGGAGCTTTAAGTTAAAAAAAAATGAGTTAAATTAAGACTATAAACAAATAGAGGTGGTCTTTTTTTTTTTAACCATTTCTTTGATTTACTTCATATTAATTACATTAATGTTACACTTGATTAAGGGGATTAGATGATAGGAGGTTACTAATACCATAAGATAATATATGAGAATGGATGTAATACAAGTTTAATTGTTTTTTTACGTTGAATTTTTTTTTTAATGATTGTTTAATGGAATATAAAATAGAATAAAGTATATGATTTGATAGGATATGTGTGAGAAAATAATTTTGAATATTTAAATCTTGACCAGAATCCAACTATCGGATATATACAATACTGCATCCTTCATGGTATTACATGTCTCTTCACTTTGAGGAGATATGAAATTCAGAGTGAATTCCACATTTAATGTCCACCTTTTTCACCAAACGTGGAACGGGATAGATTGTACAAATTGATAATCCAATTTTCCTCTTCGTATTCCGCAAATAAATATTCCCTATGTTGATGCCTTCACTCTCAATGCACCAGAGTGTAATTTATTTGTTTCTAAGGATCCATTTGACGTAGTGAAAAATAACGAAAAAATAATAAAATATATGATTTAGATAACTTTTTGGTATTTGATACGCATGACCCAAAATACAAAATTTAGAGAGGAACAATGTTACAACCTTTCCTACTATTTGAAATCTGTTGGGATGAAATGGATGATAATATATTTATGAGACGATATTTTCTCCAATAAAAACCCAAGATCGAATACACCCACTTCGCCATTTATTCTTCTCGTACTCAAATCGAAAAGTATTTACTTTTCTCTCTTTCTAATTACGTTTTTTTGTTGGTTTCCCTTCGTTTGAAGCTCCCATAGCTATGGTGGATCCACGGGTATGAAACATTCTCTCCTCTTTCCAAACTTGTAGTAAATGGTTGAGAATGTGTTTTGGAATTGTTTTACAACTATTTTTGGTGGCCAGGTGTTTAGAAATCAATTATATTTTGGTTCTCTTTTCACTATTCATGGGTTCGTCTAAAATATGTTCATCAGATCTTAAATTTTCTGATAGACCGCGAGGATGGTTTGATCCCTTCCATTTGTACGACATGGAGTACTTGAAGATCGTTGAAACGGTTCCCCATTCATGTTAGGACGATTTTGGCCAATATAAAATCATTGGAACGGATTGGTATTTTTTGTCAGGACAGTATACAAAAAATAAGTAAAGTGAGTGTCATTCAATAGTTTAGGAATTCGTGTTGTCATTCTAAAAAAATTTTTGCCCATTCGATTAATAGAATTCCAGTTATATAATTTTTTTTTAAAATGTTAAACTTTTTTTTGAAGTTTGAGAGGGTAAAAAAGTGTAAAAGTGTAACAGAGAATTTTAGAGATTTTCAGTGATTTTTAGCAAATTTGCCATGCCAAACGAACCCTAAGTCACATCTATATTTATTAAAGAAATATCTGTTGTGAGCTTTGTTAGGATGAATTAGCTGTTTAGCTTGCAAACAGCTGCTTACGACATCAGTGTTTAAAATTAAGGTGTTCAATTGCACTAAGCAAGCATCAAAACAGAACCACAACCAAAATATATGCAGGTAATAGGGGCCACTTCCCAACCAACTTAAAAAAATTCTAAGAAATTTCAGAAGTTTTAATTTTTTAAAACTCTAAAAAATTCTAACAATTTCAAAAAAATTTGTCAAAATCCGTTAGAACACATCATTATGAGTGCATTTCAACGAATTTTGACAATTTTTTTGAAAATATTGGACTAATATTTGTACTAAAAAATTTCACAAAATTTCAAAAATTTTCAAGATTCTCTATTAAATTTTACCACGTATCACTTTATATAATTTTTAACAACTTTATATCAAATTAAATACAAACATCTAAATATCATTTTAAAACAACTTTTTACACTCTAAATTTTAAAATATTTTACTTTTTTTTTTCTTTTTTAGTTTTTTTTTTTCACGCTTCAAACAGCACCATATATATATCATATATATTTTAAGAGTCATGATCATTATGCTCAATCAAAATTTTCACTATTTTAAATCATAATTTGTTAAAGTTGTGATTCATATTTGTTATATTAAAACTTTATCAAAATAATCGTTGTCAGATAGGATTGTATCAAACTATTTGAAACCTAAGACGAAAAAAAAACAAATTGAACCTAAAAATTTTCATATATTCTTAAAATTTTTATATACTAATATTTGTGATCTAAATAGTGATTAAAAATTTTGGACCTGGAGAGTTTCCTATAAATGCGGGCTAGCAACATACTTAAAATTATAAAAATATAAATAAAATAAAAATTTGATGAAAAACTCATATAAAACAAATAGAAAGAGAAATTAACATAGAAGTGGCCAACCTATTTATTCCTAAACCAAACATAATTAACTTAGTCAAAATAAAATATTCACGCAATTTTTTAACTATGCGTAATGCAAGAGGTGAGAACATTCATATAGTAGTTGAGGATAAATAATCTATTTTGAGATTCTTTTTTTATTTTAGTCAAAAATTCTCAAAACAATTTTTAGCCATATTGTATTTTATATGTAAATTTGTTTTTTATTTTTTAAAATAGGTTTTGAAAATATAAGTGACATACATTTTGAGTTATTTTTTTTATTTTTAAAAACACAAAATAAAAAATTAGTCCAAAAGAAGTGTATACGTACCAAATAGATCCTTGCTAATTATAAGACACACTACTCAAACCACAATTACTCCCCCCATTTTCCTTCCTCCTTCCCCCCTATTCATTTAATGCAAATTCATATAACAGTATTACTCGATCCTCCATAATTTTCGGATTAAGTTTTCAAACGTGATCGCGAGAAAAACGCTAGCTAGCAAATAGCCTGCTGGCCCCTGGACGAAAAACAAAATTGAAAATTGGGCTGCCTGAGCTGGATATGAAATCAATATATTAATTAAACATTGATGAATTAATTTGATTTTCAAGTTATTACAGACAAGGGAACATTTCATGGCCAGTCACATAGGGGGTTAGGTATTTGTTAAGATAAAGAGACAATTGTCGTTTAGCCTCAGTACTAATCGCGTATTAAAAATAAAAAATAAGTTTCTGGGAAATTATTTTTTTATCACTATCCCTTTCATGTAATTGCAATTTTGTCAACCCAGCAAAGTCCTTTCCAACATTGCTATATAATATGTATATTTATGTATGTATCGATCATCATTAATGGTGTTGTGTCATTCCTATGCTACATATGAGATCTACAATGAGAAGGTAAACATGGAAGTTAGACTGTGAAAGTATGACTAGATATTTTAAACCGTAATTTAGTGATTGGACCGACGAACTTTTGTAAATTATCATTCTTTGTGACATCACTGCTTGATCAGTTGAGCCGAATGGTCAAGCATTATCATCCTCTAGCCAGGTTTATTAATTATTATGATTCATATCAGTATAGTTACACTTCATGAAAATATATTTCATTCACAATGTACACGTACTTGTTTTAGATAATATATATATATATATAAACACATGAATAAATTCTATTTGTGGATAGAAATGGCAGTCGGTGAGACTAATTTAAGCCTGGATTAGATATGCTCCTTCTAATCCGGGGAAGGAACTGGATTAAAAAGGTGAGGGAAATTGTTTAAATGCATTGGTGGCATAAATGACACGGGATTATTTGTCATGGTTGTTGGTTGAAATGATTCTATTTTGGAAGAATGTGGATCAGTATGCATGCAAGTTTATTAGAATATATGTACACCTGTTATTTGACCTTCTTTTTAATTTTCGTTTTATTTTTCTTTTTTCACTTAAATGGTTGTACGTATAGGTAGTGTGTGCTTGTGAGTACACAATTGTACAATTTTTGAGAGCCAGTTGAGAAACCAAACTTCCAAGTTTCAAGTGAAGAATTAATGCTATTCTATCATAAAAATTTATTTAAAATATATATATATATCAAGATCAAATGGTACCGTAATGATGATTGTGTATAAAATTAAATTTTAATGAGTTGTTTTTTCTTAAAGGTTAAATTAAGTAGAATACTCCTAAAAATTTGTCTAAATACAAATAGATCTCCACTATTTGCAAATTATAATTTACATTTTTTTCCTTTACAAATATTATTAAAACTAAACCCTATCTACGTATTGATATTTCATTTCGCATTACATGAAAATAGTGGCATAATAAAAATATTTATACAATTAAAATTTTTTTAAATATTTTTTAAACACGAATTTTTTCCAAAAACGAATTTAATTATTCTTAATAGGTTGTGAAGATGTACGATTTCAAACCCAAAAAAAAAAAAAAAGATTTACAATTTCAACATTAATTATCAAACTACAAATTGATTTTAAATATTTATTTTAATTTTTACATATTCATGGAGGGGTAAAGAAGTTATATATATTATGTAAATGTTTTGAAAATATCCTATATACATTGATTGATAGTTGGAGTTCAGTATTAATTAATAAAATTTAGTTAGACATACGTAGACTCAATATTTAGGAGTGTTCAAGAAGGAAAAAAAAAAAAAAGGATAAATTAAAGGAACTTCTAGAAAAAATGTATGATAATAACATGATAAGTTTTTGGATTAATCACATAAACAAGACGTAAATTACATGATGAAAAATAAAAAAAAATTAAAAAATTGAAAAAAAAAATGGGAAAAAACATACTCATACACATTTGTAAAGTAAGTGATGTATTTATAGCATTGAAAGTACTTTGGATTTATTTGTATGGAGAGCCAGTTTGGAAGTGAAAATTTTAAGAATTTTTTGTAATTATTTTGGTAAAAGTTGATAGGTGTAATTTTTTCTACATTTCATAGAAATTAAAAATTTTTAATAATTTTTAGTTATTTGGTAAAAATCTGAAGAAATTTAAGAGAATTTTTTAACAATTCTTATGAACTTTTGGTTATTTTGTAAAATAGTTAGAGAAATTTTTAGAAACTTTTAACCTCCTGAGGTGTTATCAAATACCTAAAAAAAAAAATTATTAAAAATTCCCTCTCCATTTTTTTTCCTAGTTAAATGTTTAGGAGAAATCTATAATATACCTTTTTTCTTTTTTCTTTTTTTCCCCTAATTAATTAGCCTAAAAATTTATAACACTATTATAGTACAATTTTTTAGAAGAATTTTCTTCGTCATTTGTTCCATTTTATATCCCAACTCACCAGTTGTTGGGATGCACATTTTTTTTTTTTTTTCTTTTAAGAACTTTAAAAAGACATTTAAAAAAAATAACGGACATATTACAATAACAAGAAAATCAGGAAGAGTGGTGGGACGTATTTCTAACGAAGATAATCAAAAAGTACTTTTCCAATTGTATACTTTTTGTATCAGCAAGGAGCAGGCCTTTCAAACTTTTCTAGTGATTGTCAGTGCCACGTCGGCGGACTAAGTTGGGCCGAGAGTCGGCGAGGGCGTACGTTGAACTTTCGGGAAAAATAAAAAATAAAAAATAAAAAAATAACATCAATGGTTGTGGGGTGTGAGACGGTGAAATCGTTGAACTTTGGTCATGTTTGTTTGAGGGATTAAATAAGGGATTAGATAAGTAGTTTACCAGTTTTGATCAAGTTAACTTTAGTCATATGTTTGATTTGCAGTATTAGAATTTCGAACTGAATTTCATATCGTCCAAAATGGGGGATGAGTAATACCATGAGGGATGTGGTGTAATTAGACCCCATCTCTGGATTTGTTTCTCGCCAAAATCTAAAAGTTCAGAATTAATTCCTATCACATCTTATGTCAAATCATATCTTTTATCCGACTTTGTATCCCACCAATTAAATACTAAAAAAATAATCCCACACACAAAATCAATTACATGTTTTATCCAATCTCACGTATTATCTCATGATATTACTCATACCCCATCATCCAATCCCACTAAACAAACATACCTTTGAGCTACGTTTGTTTGCTGGTATAAAAAATAGAGGATAAGTAATATTGTGGGATTAGTAATACTTTTTTTTTTACTAATTAAGTGTATTTTGGATTAAAAGGAAAATATGTACATCTTAGGGGCATACCCCCTGTTTGACAAAAGTATTACATACAAGAGTACTAACTACGAAATAGGATCTCCCAACTATTACATAGTCTAGCATTCACATCAGTGTTTTTAATAACAGGAATCTGAGATGCTTTGATTCGGACTTCATATATGATGTCTTTAGTAATCTTAGAGGTAGAAGAAGAAAGCCCTTTGTAGACCCTTGCTTTCCTTTCTTGCCAAATGTGGTAGATGGTTGCAACCCATGCTAGTTTGCACATCATATTACCAAAGTTCTTACCACTAAACTTGCCGATTGCCCAAGAGACTTCTTCTTTCCATGGTTGCTTGGTTTTGGTGATGTAGCACTTGAGCATGATGACTACTCTAAGTTCAGCCGAGAGTGGACATTGGAAGAATAAGTGGTCTAATGTTTCCCGAGCACCTCCACATAGAACACATGTAGGGTCAATATTCATACCCCAAGCAAGCATTCTATCTTTAGCGTTTAATCTGCCTTTGATTGCAAGCCATGAAATAAAAGAATGCCTAGGAATGTGATTGGGGAACAAAAGCAATTTGTTCCCAGTGACCTTGTGAGCTTTTTTCTTGAAGTGAGTTCCAAGTATCCGCAGCTCTATAGACTCCATGTTTGGAAGCAGTCCATATGAATTTATCCATGGCATGAGGATTTGGCATGTAAGTTAGCTGTGCTTCCATGATAACTACTCTAAGTTCCCACGAACTGAGGAAAGGCCATCTCCATTGTTTATTGCTAATCGCTCTTGAGACTTTTGCATCTTTGGGTAAACCAGCATCATAGGCAATTCTGGAGCCATATTTAGAAATTAGTGGGCCATTAGGGTGCCAATTAGAGAACCAAAGTGAGATGGAATCACCGTTACCTACTATGGATTTAGAGATATTTCTAGCATCTTCTCTAAGTTTCATCAGCTTGTGCCAAGTCCAAGAATAATCGGAGGGTGGTTTAATTTCCCAAAAACACTTACCTTTGAGAAGGTTGGAGTGACACCATTGTACCTAACGTGAAGGGCTTCTAGAGCAGAGGGCCCATATGTGTCTCATCATGGAGGCTTTGTTCCATTCATCAATACTTCGTATTCCAAGTCCCCCTTCATTTTTTGGTTTGCAAATTTCAAACCAAGCAACCTTGCTTCCCCACTTCTTGAGTTCGGCTCCTGACCATAGGAATCGCCTTAGAATCATTCTATTTCATTAGCCACTCTTTTGGGTAGGATAAAGTGGATGCTCCAATAAATTTGGATGCTAAATATGATTGATTTAATAAGAATCAATCTACCCAGCATATGATAAGTTTTTAGATGTCCAACCCTTAGCCCTTTTGGTGATCTTCTCAAGTAAGTTCTTTGCAATCATCAAACTTAAGCTTCGTGGAGATGAGGGGAACACCCAAGTACTTGACAGGAAGTTCACCTAATTGGAAGCCGAGCAAGGAGCAAAGATGTTGTTTGCTTTACTGATTCATTCTCGAGATGTAGATCTTGCTTTTGTTCCCATTCGGTTGGAGGCCAGAATACTTGTGGAATTCATGGAGAGCTTTATGAATTAATTGAAAGGAAGCTTCATTGGGAGTACAGAGTAAGAAAAGATCATCTGCAAAGCAAATGTGGTGTATAGGTGGGCTTATGCATTTCGGATGATAAGTAAACTCACCTTTTTCCACCAATTTGTTGAAGAGTCTAGAAAAGAATTCCATGGCAATGAGGAAGGGGTAGGGGGATAGGGGATCACCTTGCCGAAGCCCCTTAGCACCTGGGAAGTAGCCTTTAAGAGCTCCATTTAGTGATATAGAGTAGTGAGGAGAGGTAATGCAAGCTTCAACCCATTGTATAAATCTGATTGGAA
>QLOD02000033.1:20695702-20708428 GCA_003260245.2 Sideroxylon spinosum | reverse complement strand
AATACTGTTAATAAGGGCTAAAAAGGTCAAAAATAAGAGTCTTAAGGGGGATAACTTTTGGTTAACTCTTAGGGCGTCCAAAAATTATCCCCCAAGGGGGGAAAAGCTAATGGGAAGGGAAAGCTAAGAGGGGGTAAATTTTGTTTTCAAACAATGATAAAAATATGAAACCCATATTTATTAGAGGGTAAAAGTTTTAGAGGGAGCGGCCTTTTGTTCCATTCAACTGACCCCTCAAGTTACAACCAACACCCTTGCACGTGCGTATGGTACCCGAAGTCAAAAGTTTTTCAAATATCTATTTGCTCTTTTCAAGGGTTGCCTGGGAATTCTTGCACTTGAAAGTTGTCATACACAGCCCACCTAACAAAAAAAAAAGGATAAGATCTCACAGTAATGCCATGATCTTAATGTACATGTGTAGCTATAATATACTCAAATTCATCACACAAAATCCATAGTAAAAGTATATGGTTAAGAAATGGAATAATTTATGGAATATAATAATTTATACTTCTTTAAAAAAGTGCTGAAACTGTGGTCTTTTTATATAAAATTAAAATAAAAAAGGATTTAGAGATGAGATATATTAATTTCCATGTCAACTTATGCTATTTTATTAATATCAGGCATTGGGAAAAAAAAAATACATAATTCCACCTATTTGATTGGTCTTATCTTCGTCCCTTCTTCATTTGTTTCCTCATTCAGGAACGGCCACAACCAGGGGGCTTGGCATTTTATAGAAGGACAGCTGAGATTATAATTACCATTAAGAATCATAAGCTTCTTTCACTCATTCAACTTCCCAGAACATATATGTATACATGTCTGTGTATGTTTTGTTTCTGTTTTATCAATTAGTAAAAGATAATTTACTTAATTTTGTCTATTCTTTTAGGTCAAAATTACTACAAAAGATTTTGAAGATAGGATAAATTACACCTACCTTCTCTTAATAGTTGAACAATTACACTTATATCCTCTGAAATTTAAAAATTACACTTATCTCTTTTATTTTAAAATATTATTAATGTAAATTATCACTTTCCATTAAATCAATCATCAAAACTTAAAAGAAAATTTCAAAAGTAATCAAAATTTTAAGTTTTCTATTTTACCTGTCTCCATTTTACATTTTGGTCAATTTTCTTTATAAAAATTTCAAAAAATAAGTAAAAACAGAAACTTTTGAGATTATTTTAAAAGAAAATTGACGAATATATGATAACATGAGGAGTAATTGGAACAACACCTAATATTTTGGTTAGTTTGATATTTTCTGTTAGGTTTTAATTATTGGTTAACAGACAAAGGTCAATAGTAATAACATTTTAAAATAATAAAAGTAAATTTAATTTTTAAAAATTGAAGGATGTAAATGTAATTTATGTAAATATTCAGGGGAGGTAGATGTAATTTATCACTTAATATGATGAGGAGAAACTTTCTATCTCCTAAAAGCGTACCAATAAAAAAAATTTAAGCCTTTTGTAATTTTTTTCATTATTTAATATATTTTTTATATTCCGTAGTTTTTGGTATATAATATAAAATTTATATTTCTTGAATCATAAATTTCTTTATATGTATTGCGTGTGCATTAGCTACTGAACTAAACCAAACCAAATCAAACTTTTTTCCACTAGGTAGGGTCGGCTATATGGATTTGACAGCACATAATCAAAATCTATTTAGGGTCATATCCTCCATTAGATTCATGGAGGTAAGGTCATGTTTAATAGTTTCTTTCCAACTTCTCTTAGGTCATCCTCTCCTTTTCCTACTTCTGACAATCTTCATGCTTTCACACCTTTTAAACGGTGCCTCCATTGAATGTCTTCTAACATGGCCGAACCATCTAAAATGATTTTTTCTCATTTTATCTTCAATCAGTGCTATTCCTACTTTATCCCTAATCTCATTGTTCCTAATCTTATCTCTTCTTGTGATCCCGCACATCCATCTTAGTATTCTCATCTCTGCAACTACCATCTTTTGAACATGATTGTACTTTATTACCCAACACTCTGATCCATATAATAACGCTGGTTTTACCACCACCTTATAATATATTCCTTTCACCTTGAGGGGGACTTTCCGTTCACATAAAATCCCTGAAGCATTCCTCCATTTGGTCCACCTAACCTGAATCCTATGACTTACATCAGTATCAATCCCTCCATTTTGTTACACCATAGATCTAAGGTACCTAAAGTTTTCTTTCTCTACAATTTTTTGTGTACCCAAACGTACTTCTACACCACTAGTTGTCCTACTTTGGCTAAACTTACATTCCATGTATTCCGTTTTACATCGACTTAGCTTAAACCCTTTTGTCTCTAATGTTTTCCGTCATAATTCTAACTTAGCATTCACTCTTTTTCTCATCTCATCTACTAAACACAAGGTCATCAGCAAATAGCATATACCACGGCACCTAATCCTGAATATGTCTTGTAATCTCATCCATAACTATGGCAAACAAGTATGAGCTTAATGTTGAGCGTTAGCCTCTCCGCCAGTCGTTTGTATAGATGTCATGGCTCTATCATACATGTCCTTTATCGTGTCAACATATACAACACACACTCCTTTCTTTTCCAATACTCTTCATAGAATTTTTCTAGGAACCCGGACATAGGTCTTCTCCAAATTAATGAACACCATGTGTAATTTTTTTAACCTTCTCTACAAACTGTTCGGTTAACCTCCTTAAGAGAAAGATAGCCTCCATGGTTGATCTCCCAAGTATAAAACCAAGTTGATTCTCTGAAACATTTGTTGTTCTTCTTAATCTTCTCTCAATAACTCTCTCCCATAATTTCATCGTATGGCTCATCAATTTAATCATGCGATAGTTCGCACAATTTTGGATATCTTCTTTGTTCTTGTATATGGGTATAAGGATACTTTTCCTCCATCTATCAGGCATCTTTTTGCTCTTTAGCATTATATTAAAAAGTTTTGTCAACCAACTTATGTCATCCTCCCCCAAACACCTCCAAACTTTAATAAGGACACCATCTGACCCAACCGCTTTCCTATTCTTCATCATTTTCAGTACTTCTTTTACTTCCTCGTTACTGTTTCTCCTATAGAACATATGATTCAATTTTTCCCTAAGCAGCCCCAATTGTTTGTCACTACAACTAGTTTCATTAGATTACTTGTAAAAGTAGCTCTTCCAAAGCTATTTTATCTCCTTTTCCTTTACTAACGCCTTTTCATCCTAATCCTTAATGCATTTAACTTGGTTTAAGTCTTTGGTCCGCATATATCTAGCTTTAGCAAGCTTGAATATCTCTCTTTTGCTTCCTTACTGTCGAATCGCCTGTATAGCTCCTCATATTCCTTTGTCTTGGCTTCACTAATTGCTTTTTTGGTTTCTCTTTTTACTTCTTTATACCTCTCCAAGTTCACTTCATTTCGATCCTTTTGTCAAGATTTAAAAAACCTTCTTTTAACTCTTATCTTATCTTGGATAGTCTCACTCCACCACCATACCTCTTTCTGTGCTAGAGTATCCCATTTGGATTCTCTTAAGATTTCTTTCTCTACCCTCATAATATATTCTGCTACCTTATCCTACATATTATTTGCACTCTCATTTACCCCCTAAAACATCTTCTTCTAATACTCTTGTCCTTAATGCTAATTGCTTATCATATTTCAAGTTCCACCATTTAGTCCTTGAGCATCTAAACAACTTCTTTTTTCTAGTCCACCTTTGAAGCCACACATTTATGATCAAACAACCTATATTAGGAAGTCAAGCTCTCCCCCGGTCTAAGCTTGTAATCTTTACCTATTAAGCGGTCTCTTTTTCTAGTTAAAAAGAAGTCAATCTGTGTCATTGAGAAGCCACTCTTATAAGTAACCAAATATTCCTCTCTTTTCCTAAAAAGGGTGTTTGTCACCATCAGATCATAAGCTATTGCAAACTCTAAAATATCATTTCCTTCTTTATTTCTATTACCGTATTCATATCCCCCATGTACTCTTATGTATCTATCTACATAACATCCTACATAACCGTTCAAATCTCCTCCTATGAAAATCATCTCTCCTTGGGGTATCTCTAGTAGCATTCTTTCCAAGTTTTTCTAAAATTTCTCCTTGTGTCCATATCCTAAGCCCACCTAGGGGGTATAAGCACTAATTACATTTACTATATCTTCTCCTAACACTAACATAATTGCAATAATCCTATCTTTACAGTGCTTTACATAACTATATCTTCCTTTAGATCTTTGCTTACAACTATGCTGACCTTGTTCCTCGATCTATTAAGTCCCGTATACCATAACTTATACACAGTCCTCTTAATCTCTTTAGTTTTCTATCCCATCCACTTTGTCTCTTACAAGCAAACGATTGCGATATTTCTCCTTTCCATTGTATCCACTACTTCCATAAGTTTCTCAGTTAGGCTCCCAATGTTTTAAGTACCTAATCTCACCTTTTTATTTTGCATTAGCTTCCTTACTCTCTCACTCATCCAAAAAAGTATGAGGACTCTTGTCTATTTAATACTACACCTCGAGAGCCGATGCAGCGGTTATTACTCATTTATCACTATACTCGGACCATCGCTAGACATGGGACGCCTCTACAAAATTTCATTAGATCTCAAATCTACGAGTAAATCCGACTAAGTATGATGCTAGCTGTCGGTTATCTAACGCACAACCCTTCTTCTTTGTCTGGGTTGAGACTAGCTATGTCAATAATACCTCAACATAGGTTGAGTTGTGCATCAGCTACTAGTGAATAATAAATTAAAGGCATCCATCCAAACTGGAGTCAAACTTTAAAAAAAAAAAAAGGTGGTAATATTAAATAGTTTTTGTTTTAATTAGAATATTCATTCCATTAATTACATATATTATGTGTAATAGTAATTGTACACTATTAACAAAAGAAATGTTTTGATATTAACATTTCTCTTCTCAACTTATTATTTAATATATGTATTGTATCTATATATATATGTTAGGCAATGCATATAAACATTTGTTCTTTGTTTAAGTTAAAGGTGGCTTTGATGGGGAGAAAGTCTTAAAAACCAAATCACAAAGAATTCGAGTGTGCTGACTCCGGCCTAATTCTGAATAGTTTCCACCTAAGTTCCCGGGCTTTTCGACCAACCAAACTGCACCACGTGCACATGCAGTTTTCATGCTTCCTGCTTGAACAAGAGGAGCGGGACCCACATTGCCAGCTCAGCTTAATCCGCGGCTATAAGTCAACCCATGCGTTAGATAAATTAAACTGGGCCTGGTTAGTTATCTCAACAATGAATTAGAAGCTGCCAAGTGGATAAGTCGGTCAGGTTTCGATTTGGTGTGGCGGCACTGTCAATTCCTTTTTCTGTGACGCTTAGGTGGCAGATATTCATTGACTATTTCACTACTAAATCTGAACTGTCGATCGTGAGGTTGCCCCATATAATTGAAATTCTTGATGCATTCCGGAAGTGACACGCGGGGATTTGCAAAAATCTGCAAAAATATGTATTACAGGAGAGCAAAATTACCAGAGCCTCCCTAGATTTCTAGGCTACTGCTTCAAGAGAGATTTTTCTTTGTCTGGATTGAGCTGAAAAATAAAAATGTACGATATTTGGATTTTTTGTGGTTCATGAAAAGAAAAGGTAGAGTTTGGAAAGTAAAGAAGTAAGATTATTTTTTTTTTACTTAAATATTAGTTAGTTATTAAAAATTAATTTTTTTTGTATTTGAAAAAAAATTCCCTTTTTAAGTAAGTAATATTTTAATTTTTTGTTAATTCAATATTTTTATCCTTTATGATTAAAAATAATTGAAATATAAGAGAATAAATTTGATTATTAAAAAAATAAACTAAACTGAATAGATAATTATTCTCAAAAGCACGTTAAAAATTGAAAGAGGAAACTCGTGAGGAGCAATTATATATATTATTTTTTCCGTGCCTATTTAAGTTTAAATTTTATTCATAAAAGGTTAACGTTCGTCTAAGAAAGTCAATTAAGAAAGGAAATATTTTTATTAATTTCAAATAAAAGTTATTAAAACTTTTAATAAAATTTAAATCATAAAAGTATATAAAACAGAGATATGAATACATGCTACACTATAAATAAAGGGATGTGCAAATTAAAATAAATTAATGCAGATTATTTTATCAAACAAACTCTGTCTTTTGGGGATTTAGAAAAACCGTTTATTTGTTTTAGTTTCATTTAAATTAGATCAATAAGATTCATACACTATTTAGTTCTAAAACAACATAATCGTTTCCCCCCTTTTTTTTCTTTTCTTTTTTTTTTTTTTTTAACCATCAACTTTAATTTCGTACTTGTCAACAAATCGAAATGACTACACTAATTTCTCTACCTGTCTCTTTATACTTTATTCCATATCACATTTTCCTCCCAATTAAACACCACACACCAAACATATCATCAATTATTGAACGCTTGCTCATCCCAAAAGATAACTAACTGTACCCAAACAGATTAGGATGGCTACTTCATTTTCCACTGTTTGTTTCGCCCCCATTGCTTCAGTCAGCTTGGGATTCTTCTTTTCAATAGAGGTATCCAAACAGTGTCTTAACTAAATGGTCTAATATCAAACTGTTCATAACAACACTTTGCATCATCTATATCACTCATCATGGATTCTCCTAGTAGTGGATTTTACGCTGCTATATACATCATATTTGCCAAACTTTATTAACTCACTTCTGGCTCATCAATGCCCTTTTGTCCTCTGCCTGTTTAATTTTTTCTTTATATTTTTTTAATTAAAAAGTGATTTAAAGTTACATTTTTTTTTAATGACAAGGAACTTATCCGATGCAGGGATATATTATGGGACCCATAACTAAAGAGTAAATCCTGAATTAGTGAATCATTTTACAAGACTCACAAGTCCAAGCCTACACTTGGTGAGTGGCCTTCAAGAGAATAGGCCCCAATATATGGCTCATTATATATATGGGACTCATTAGATAAGAGTACTTGACTCCGTTTAAATGAGAGAATTATTACGAATAATACGTCTACGGGTGATGTGAAATTAAATATAATATTGAATTAATTTTTTTGTATAACATAATTGTTTTTAGTGTTTGGTTAGTAGGATATAAAATATTTGATATTTCGATTATAAATTTAATAAAGAATAATTTTAGACATTTAAATTTTGATAGAAAGTTAATTTGATCATAGGATTTACAGTTCTACATAGAGGTAGGGCTACAAATAAACCGAGCTGACCCAAATATTCGATGTTCAAACCTTTTTAATATGTTTTTTGGTAAACACGAGTTCAATTCTAGTTTTTATCAAATTTAAAATAATGTGTTCAAACTTGTTTGTTAAGATTTTTGACGAGTTTGAATCTTTATCGATCTTAAAGTTTTATATTCAAATTTTATTCATAGTCTGGAACTCGACTTAAGTTCTACTGAGTTACGACAAACAAGCCAATTTTAAAGTTTTTGTTAAATCTATTCGTGAATTGTTTGTTAAATTTTCTTACAGGTTTATTAATGAACAAAATTTTCTAACTTAACAAATGAGATTTAAATTAGTAACAAACAAACTAATTTAGGAACATTTAAATAAAACTATTGATAAATATTTAAATGAGTATATTCGCGATTGATAAATTAATTTGTTTGTGAACATTTAAACATATTAGTTCGTGCACGGTAAACGAGTTCGTTCATGAGCTAATCGATGTGAGCTTATTCTTGTTTGAGCCTAAAAAAATGTTTAAGTTCGCTCATTTAGCTTATCAAGTGTAACAAATGATTTCACAAGCAACTTTTTCTAACGTTTGATTCGTTTCCGATCCTGTAAAAAGTGATATCTTATACCCTATATGAGACGTTATCTTTTATCTCCCATTTTAGTGAGTATACAATCCAAATGTTCATTTGTTTATTTGAAATTTAAAAGTAATAATCAAATACTAGATTAATGAAAACCACGTACATAAAACTTTTATCTCACGTTATTATTTGGCATCAAAAGTTAGTGTAAAAGTAATAAAACTGTAACCAACTTCGGTTGGTAAACTATAATTTCGCTTTCGTAACAAATTTAATTAGAGAAAGTTAATAAAATTTATTTATTGATTTATTTTTTGGTATTCTTTTTAGATCCAAATACTTACATCCAAATACCCTCAAACAAATCGTATCTATCATTTACCCGCGCTAATCTCAGCCTTTATGCCACTTGAACTACTATTATTTGAATTCACATCATCTGATTTATAATGAGGAGAACTCTATGGCCGATAATCAAGCAATTTGTAATTGTAATTTTCCAAACAAGTACACTACTCACTTGAAACCTTTGTATCACAGGAAAAATTTTAAAATGGAAATGGTTATTGTTAGGGGACATTTCTGCGTAAATTCTTATCTTCTGCTATGTTTTATCTCAAAAAAGGAGGGAAAATCAAACAATATTCCCTCTGTTTTCCCACACCTTTTCTTGAAAAGACTATTGATATTATGTGCCTTCCTTTGTGCGGCACATATCATGCTTGAACACTGGTAGCATGAAAGATCTGTGCAACGTTAACTTGGTCTCAAAATGCTCCATTAATATATATATATATATTCCTTATCAAGAGAAAAGCCAAATGGTGTCAAATTGGTCATTCTCAATTGAATAAATGGAATTCAAGCTAATTTCTGGCAGCTGATGTAGAAGAGCTTCTGTACTCTTCGATTATGCCTTCTCACAGCTGTAATCACTAATTGAGAACAGATAAAGGCTACTTTTGGAACTTTAGTTTGTTGCATCCCTGAAAAATACTGTAGAATTTTCTTTTTTTTCTTTTCTTTTTTAATAGACAACTGATATTTCACATATTATCAGAGAGCATTGATCTCTATCCCTAGAAGACAATATGTCCATGGAGACAATAGGATAATTCAAGTGGTAATAATTCATTCACTTATGGAGTTGATTGTAGATTCGAGTCTCATTTGATGGGTAGGATAGAGTTTTGGTTTATGAAATGTATCGATCCATTGAATGTTTTAAAAGAAAAAAGGGGGAAAAAAAAAATCTATTTGTTCATCAAGTTCAGATACCTAAAAATACTGTATTCCAAACATATGCAGAAAGAGTGTAAATATATACCCACTAAATGAACCATCTAATAGTTTTAAAAAGATTTAATAAGCCACTCAAATAATATATATCCCAATTTTATTAAATGATTGTCAGAATATAAGTAACAGTCATTGGATAAATTACATTTTTATGCGCTAAAATAATTATCATGCATCAACCAGTCATATCTCTTAAAAATGTGATCCCCAATTTTTAATCCCTTTTTTTGTAATTTTAATCTTCTTTCATGTCACGTGATTTTTTGCGATCTGGGTATCTTTTTTTTTTTCTTTTTTTTTTTACACTGATGGTGTATCAACTCAGAACTTCATACTCTACGATCCTGACCACTATTAAATTCTTTAAAACGTATTATAATACACATTTGATCATTCTCATATACAGTTGAAACAATTCTTGAGAAAGTAACATCAATATTCAATCTTGCGTTGTCTTTAACTGTTCATGGCAATATATATATATATACATATATTATATTATTACACATATTTTTTAATTATAAATAGGTACACGAAATATTAGATGGTTACACATTATTCTTTGGATTTCGGCCAGAAAACAAATGTTCATTGTATAATTCCTGAACTTAATTAATTAAATTTAACTCAATCTGTTCTCGTATCGAACTTGGTTGCAGAAAAATAATTTTCAACAAAAACAAATGGATAAACGTAAGTTGTTAATCCATTTTTATATTAAAATAAAATATAAATATTTTATTTATAAAAGAAAATAACCTTGATGCAAAATTTAAGACAAATTTGTCCCTATTATTTCAATAATGTTCAAGTATGAGTTTTTTTTTTTGTAATTTTAACCTTTAATCTAAATCACATTTGAACTATGTAATATTTTATAAATTAGAAAGGGTAACATGTTCTTGGGTAAAACTTCAAGGAAGTAAAGTTTCAAATTTACATGCATGTACTAGATGAGTTGTATTTAAGTCAAAATTTTTCAGAAACATTGATTTATTACAGAAAAGGTAGAAAAAAAGGCCGAAAACAACCTTCCCCTGTTTTCCTTAGAAACCACGTTTCTCTCTCCGGACTCCAGTATTTAGTGGGCTTCTCTGCTCTCGTAATGCTTTTCTTTCTTAACATCACTCTCTCCATCTCTCAGGTAACAACTTTCTTCTTCCAAAGCTTCTCCTCCTTTTTTTTTTTTTTTTCTTCCGTGTGTACTCACAATGTTTTCAATCACTTTTCAATAGCTTTTTCTCAATGAAAATATCTGTTTCTTCCGGTACAAAACAAACCTACTTTTTCTCTGCAGGGTCTAAAAAGAACCTGAAAGCTAGAAGAGATGTTTGGTTAGTACCCATTACAAGTTTTCGAGAATTTCTGTGAACCTGCTATAGATACAGAGGGGATACAGTGAAATTCATAGCTTTTTTTTTTTTTTTGCCTGATCAAAAACACCGTTTCAGATAAGGTTTCAAGGGTTCAAGTGATGGAAAATTTTTCTGGACTTGGTAAGGAGGATGATCAGATGGAATTGCCACCCGGATTTCGATTCCACCCCACCGACGAAGAGTTGGTCACTCACTACTTATCCAAGAAGGTTGTTGACAGCAATTTCTCTTCTAGAGCTATTGGAGAGGTGGATTTGAACAAGGTTGAGCCTTGGGATTTGCCATGTAAGGCTTATAACCCTTTTTTTTTTCATTTTCTCTGCTAATTTTCTCTTCATAGATGAGATTGTTCGTTGATTTTATTGATTCTTAATTTTCGTTTCTGGATGTTTGAATGAAGGGAAAGCGAAAATGGGGGAAAAGGAGTGGTATTTTTTCTGTGTGAGAGACAAGAAATACCCAACCGGTTTGAGGACAAACAGGGCTACCGCTGCTGGTTATTGGAAAGCCACCGGAAAAGATAAGGAAATTTTCCGAGGAAAAGCTTTGGTGGGAATGAAGAAAACCTTGGTTTTCTACAAGGGGAGAGCTCCTAAAGGAGAGAAGACTAATTGGGTCATGCATGAATACAGATTAGAGGGAAATTTCTCTCTCCAAAACCTCCCAAAAAGGGCAAAGGTAATGCTCCTCCCCTGTTGTCTTCCCCTGCTTTTGTAGCGCTTATCTGTTCTTCATGAATTTTCTTAAAACTTTATTTATTTATTTATTTTTTATTTTCTGGCAGAATGAGTGGGTGATTTCTAGGGTATTTCAAAAGAGTTCTGGTGGAAAGAAAATTTCAATTTCGGGTTTGGTTAGATTGAGTTCTGTGGGGAACGAATTGGGTCCGATTCTGCCGCCATTGATGGACTCTTCACCTTATGCTGCCAGTGCTAAACCAGCCTTGTCCGAATCTGTTCACGTGTCCTGCTTCTCCAATCAAGTTGACATTCCGAAAAACCAGCAAGAGATGATTGACTACATTAACAATCCTCTGTTTGCTTCCTCTTTGAATCCCTCTGATAATTTTCCAAGAATTTCACTTCCAAATTCCTTCTATCCCATACAAGGACCTCAAATTCAGGGAAGTCTGCAACACCCAGGTTCGATTTCAATCCAAGATCAGGCAGTTCTGAGGGGCTTCCTCGAGAATTATGGCCCAAACTTGAAACAGAGTCTCAAAACAGAAAATGATATGAACATTGAGATTTCGTCGGTTGCGTCGAATCTTGAAATGGGAAGGAGGCAATTCGGAGTTCAAGAGGCGTCATCAGCTTCCGTTGGACAAATGGAGATTGATTATCTTTGGAATTATTGAGATTCACGAAGCAAATAAACGTGCAAGTGTGGAGAAAACAGAGGAATATAGTACAAAAAGAAGGAGAGCTTCAAATACTGTTAATTGCCTGGAAATGGTAGTCATTTTGTATTTGTGTGGGTCTCTGTAAAGATATTTCGAATTAACCAATTAAGGGGGGACACGGAAGATAGTGCAAATGGTTTATATGTATTGCATGAAATTATCTAATATTTATGGATTGTTTTTGCTTTTGTTTTTCATCTCTCTTTTTTCTTATTGGTACTTTTTATAATGGTGATGTATAAAAATTTTGCAAATTTCAGTAAAGCAATTCCAAAGGTTATTTGGTTTTACTGATGTTTTACCACTCTGTATTGAGTAAATTTATTGTTTTTATTTTTTTAAAATTTTTTTTTTTTTCAGTGAGGATTGAAATACAAAACTGTCTTACAAAATTTTTCTTGAGCAATTGGATTTAATTAAAATAAATGACATCAAAATACACAAGCTCCCGTTTATACTGATTTGGGAATGAACAATGTGAATACGCTTATCCCCAGTAATTAGAGTTTTTACTTACGGCTATTGAACCCGCTAACCAAATCAAGATAGTCAAGGAAAAATATTTTGATTGTGCAAACCTTTACTCTCATGGACTTGATGATGTGGGATGGGTTCAAATTTTCGGACTTGAAATTTTGGCCATGTAACTTTTTCAAGTCCAAACACCAAACTGCAAAAATCAAAATTTTCAGCTCTGGTTATTTTTGTTCAAACACAAGATGGAAAGTTCGAATGACACAAGAGAAAGGGGTTTTTGGAGGCCGGTCACTATTTATGTACTATTAAGGAATTAAGTCATACCAAAAAAACTTATTTGTGAAT
>QLOD02000033.1:20675938-20694596 GCA_003260245.2 Sideroxylon spinosum | reverse complement strand
ATTGGTATAATAGAAAATAATTTAAAACAGATTCGTGAGATCCACTTAAAAGTGTAACTTAATCACAAATCTTTCTATTCAACTATGACTTAAAAACAATCAATTTTTTTTGGCATGACTTAACCACTTACAAGTTTATAAAGTGTGACTTGGGTACAATTTTCCCTAAGAGAAATTGCTTTACATTCGGTCGCAAGGCTAGTAGAGCTCAGGTCTTGCTATTTTCTACGCATAGTTAGAATTAATTTTCTTTCTTATTTTTTTATGATCATTTTACATGTTTGGTTATATTATTAATCTTTTATTTTTGGCCGAAAGGTGATATTGTAATCTTGTAAGATTAAGATTAGAATTTATTAAGAATCTTTGTTAATATAAATAGGCTTGTAACTTCCTGGTTTAATTTAATTCATAAATATAACTTAAATTATTTAAAATTTAGTGTTTTTTCTTTATTCTCGTAGATTTCAAAAATATATTTCATAAATTATATTTTTTTTAAATATCTTAGTCACTCAAATTTAATTACTTCTCCTAATTTAGGTGAGTTTTGATTTCTCAGTACAACAGCTATATAAAAGAAAAGCGATCAATTTTCCTTGAAAAGGTAAAATCACTTATTTAGAGATAGACCCTTGAGTGGATTAGGTGAAGAGTAGAAAGATTTTAAGTGGCATCCGTGAAGAAAAATTTCCCAATTTGTCATGTCATCTTCAATGTCTGTGATCAAGACATGAAGCAGGAAATTGCACAGTTTACCACCCAATTTTCAGAAACACTAATCACTCTTTCAAAAGCCCTACTTCTCGTAGCATGAAAAAATAAATAAATAAATAAATAAACAATCAAACGTAGAAAATAAAACCATAACACGTCCTTATTAATTATATGTCAACCAAAGGGTTATTTTCTTAGCCTTTTGGTTTATCAAAGTTGCAACATCCATTTCATCGATAAACAATTTGTTTAACTAACTGGAGTTTATATATCTATATTAGATAAAAGGTTACACACACAATACGAATGATTATTTAATAGTCTAAGACATTTCAAAAAAAAATTATTTAATATTCTAAGGTGTTCGGATCAACTTATATACACCTACACCAATTCCTAGGACTTTGAAGATAATGACCAAATGTGTGACCACTAGAGACTAAATTTAGATCTTATAGTTGAGTTAACTCTCAGAATTTATTTGATATTCCAATTTAGTTAAGCCTATTTTTCTAAATTATCTCTTTAAATAATAAATTCAAATTTCAAATGGATAGTTATTTATTTATATTATTATAATAAGAAAACACTTAGAATAATTAGTAAAATTATAAAATTAATGAAATTGACTATTTGGTGAAACCTTTTTTTTTTTTTATAGATTAATAGCTTAATTAACAATAACTACCCACAACTTGAAAGAGGTGTATAATTAATTTTTGAATTTTGATAAGTTATTTATATAATTTAACTTTTTTATTTTCTTCTTTTTAAATATCCTTTAAATACCTACTATTTTTATAATTTTTTTTATTTTATATAAATGTCCTTAATTACTTACTATCTACTTAAATATATTTAACTAATTAATAATTACTCATTATTGTTATTTGAGATAAATTTTTAATATTACTTCAATAAACTAAAAAGTTAGTTAAATATAAACATACATTATGTGTGTCTCCCTACTAATTTTTAAATAACCAAGTTCTATTGATATTTTAATTTAATATTATTAACTTTAGCACAATCGTCAATAATAAATGTTAATTGAAACTGAATAACTAATTATACAATTGCATTATTTTTTAGAGAAAATTTAATTCAGGACATGATTTTTTTTTATTTTGTAATAATTGAGGGTTTGAAGCTTTTCTATTAATGTACTGTTCTCTTTAGTAATTTTTTTTTTTTTTATCTCCATTAACCAAAAACATATTCGATGAGTATACTCCCCAACCTATGTAGCGAGCAACATTCAATATTATTATGCCAATTATATTAGAAAATATATCATTTAGCACTAGCGTCTAATATAAGTGGCATATCTTAGTGGATATTATCTACTGTGTAAGTAAATGGGATGGGGTATCACACCCAATAGATATTTCCTTGCAATTCCACAGTTAATTTGGCTTAAATTATAAGGACAAAAGAAAACATTAAAGAAATTAAATATTACAATTAATGAAAAAACTTTGATACTTAATTGTTAAAAAAAACATTCTGGTCCTAAATGAGATTTCTTTAATATTGTGTTTGTTTTTATGAATTTAAAATCAAACAATTTAATCTTAATTAATTTAGACATGGATTTTAGCATTGATTTGAGTAGCTTCAAATGATTTATTGTGAAAGAATTTATAAAATCACAAAAAGTTGTTATTTAAAGTTTTTCATATATAGACCCTTTGTTTTCGTGCCAAAAAAAATCAACTTTCAACTTTCTTGAATTTTTTCTGTTGGGATGCATGCTTTGAAATAATTTGTTAGATGATGTGTTAATTTTATTTTAATAAAGAATTTTTATTTACTTTATTTAAGGTTTTTATTTATTTATTTATTTTGTATGAATGCGTACATTCATGCGATGAATGTAGTTCTTGATTGACTACGAAACTTGATTCATGTGTATGAAACAAGATATATGAATATAAGTATTAATCAATCTAAATTTGTTAGTAGTTAGTAATAAAATAGGGACACCTCAACTAAAAGATTATAATATTTTAGATTTTTATTTAATAAGATGGTTTATCTCAATCATTAAAATAGTGAACTCTGAATCTTAAATATTAATGTAGAAGATATTGAATGGGACAATGACGAGAAATGCACTCTAAACTATGCTATTTATATTGAAGTAATTCTTGTGCTTGTTGTAAGTAGTTGCTCTAAATCTAAGATAATAATGGACACTATTTTATGTAATGATGGCTTTAATTTATCAAGAGTGAGATTAATCAGCCAACACCTTAGTATTTTGAGAAGTCATCGCATAAAACTAAGAAACACACTATCAAGAAGGAATCCACAATCTTATTTGAGATAAAGATACAATTCATATTAAAAATATTAATTAATCATTAAATCTGGGTCTGGTTGTCTTAATAAATATTATTGAGATGGTGACCAACATAAGATGATTAGAACAGTAATTCATCGAATATGGAGAGAAATATCAACAAGAATTAGATAGCTTCTTAATTTTAATTGTCTCAATATCTGGTTGGAGCTTTAATTGCAGAATTAAAGAGTGAAAAAGGAATTTTATGATATTATTTTAATAGACTGGGGTTGGAGTTTAGTTATACATTTTAAGTGGAGTAAGGTATAATTATTAGGAAATGTTTTCTTAAATATAAGATAATTATGATAATTTTCTAATCAGCCAACTTATATTTATTTACACCTAGGTTCTTACTCTTACTTGTATAAAAAGATAGTCTTTTTAGTTGCTCACACAACTCTAGATACTAGTAAAATTCTAAAAGGATATTGACAGAAAAAAGAATCTAAGCCTTAGAAGTTTTAACAGTTGGAAAAAAAAATAAAAATCTTTAACAAATCAAGATCAAATCTAGAAATATCAAAAGGTTAGTTTTAATTATTTTTTTAAATTTGTTTTTGTATTTCGAACGTAACGATATAAGAAGTTTATATTATTTCATATTTGATTGATCCGAAAAAATTTTGAAAACTTATTTCACTGTGTTCCAATTCTAACAACCAATATATACCGACCCAAGTCTTTTCCCACTAGGTGAGTTCGGCTACATAGATTTGACAACGCCAATCAAATCTGTTTAGGATTATGTCCCCTATTAGATCCATGGAAGTAAGCTTATGTTTAATAGTTTCTTTCTAACTTCTCTTAGATCTCCCTCTCTCTCTCCTACTCCTAGCAATCTCCATGCTTCCACACCTTTTAACCAGTGCCTCTGTTAGATGCCTTTTAATATGACCGAACCATCTTACATGATTTTCTCTTATTTTATCTTCAATCGGTGCTATTCTTACTTTGCCTCTAATCTTCTCGTTCCTAATCCTATCTCTCCTTGTGATCCTGCACATCCATCTTAGCATTCTCATCTCCATAACTGCCATCTTCTGAACATGATTATACTTTACTATCCAACATTCTGATCTATATAACAATACTGGTCTTATCGCTACCTTATAAACTTTTCTTTCACCTTGGGGGGATTTTCCGATCACATAAGACCCCCAAAACACTACTCCATTTGTTTTACCCATCCTGAATTCTATGACTTACATCATTATCAATCCCTTCAATCATGTTGCACCATAGATCCAAGGTACTTAAAGTTTTCTTTCTCTACAATCTTATGTGTGTCCAAACTTACTTCTATGCTACCAGTTGTTCTACTTTAGCTAAACTTGTATTCCATATATTTCGTTTTACATCGACTTAGTCTAAACCCTTTTGTCTCTAACGTTTCTCACCACAATTCTAACTTAACATTCACTCATTCTCTCGTCTCATCTACTAAAATAATGTCATCTGCAAATAGCATACACCACAGCACCTCATTCTAAATATGTCTTATAATCTCATTTAGATCTAGGACAAACAAGTACGGGCTTGATGCTGAGCCTTGGTGTAGACCAATCGTGATAGAAAATTCCTTAGTCTTTCCGTCAGTCGTCCATATAAATGTCACGATTCTATTATACATGTCTTTTATCACTTCAATATATGCGACACACACTCCTTTCTTTTCCAATACTGTCTAAAGAAACTCCCTAGGTACCCAATCATAGAGCTTCTCTAAATCAATGAACACCATACGTAAATCTTTTTATCCTTTTCTATACTGTTTCATTAACCTCCTCAGGAAAAAGATAGCCTCTATGGTTAATCTCCGAAGCATAAAACTAAATTGATTCTCTAAAACGTTTGTTGTCCTTCTTAGTTTTCTCTCAATAACTCTCTCTCCCGTAATTTCATCGTATGGTTCATCATTTTAATCCCGCGATAGTTCGCATAACTTTGGATATTTCCTTTGTTCTTACATAAAAATAAAAATAAAAATAAAAAAAAACTTATTACATACAAACTATCAATTTTTGGCCCTTTCCATGCACATGGGAGCTTCGGGAACTCATTCTTGAGAAGCCACACGAATACACGCCAAACCTCAATCTAGAAGACCAATTCATTTGGACAGCCTCTAGGAATGGGAAATATGGAGCTGCTGCAACTTGGATGCACTAAGGAGAAGAAAAGAAAAGGTAACTTGGCATCATCTCCTCTGCTATACTTATCGCATTCTTAGGCATAGTTTTATACTATGGCTTGCAATTAAGGAAAGGTCAAGTACCAAGGATCGAATGATTGAATGGGGAATGAGAGTGGACCCCTTATGTATCTTATGTGGAAACACAACTGAAACAATTGATCACTTGTTCTTTTAATGCACATTCTCGACTGAATTGAGGTCCACCATCCTACAAAAATGCTCTATCTCCAAACCGAAGCTACAATGGAGGCATGAAATCTCTTGGGCTAAGGGTAAGTTCAGTGGAAGAAGCCTAGGCAATACTGTATGCAAGATAGCTTGGGCTAGATTAGTTTATCATATTTGGGAGGAAAGGAATGCAAGAATCTTCAAGGGACTCTCTACCTCTACGGCTGCTATTGCCAAGATAACAGAGCTTGAAGTAAGAGCAAAAACTACTTTATTCTCTACTAGTAACCGAATGCATGTAACCCATATTTTGTGTAGTAGTTGGGGGATTCAATTGTAATTAACCTATCTCTTTTGTAAATTCATATAGTTAGAGCTGTATCCACACTTTGTACACGAGGGTATGCTCTCAAGATGATGTAATTTCTTCATTTTAATCCAAATCTCTCTTAATTACCAAAAAAAAGAACTATCAATTTTTTAAAATTTCTTTAATTTATTATTAACTTCTATAAATTTTTATTAAGCACACAAAATTTTTTTTTTTTTTGAAAATGACAGTAATATCGAGGAAAAAAAACTGTAAAAAAGTTATTAATTTTCAATTTACAAAATACGCTCATTGTAGTAACTTCATAATTTTAGGAAGTAGTGACATCAATATTATAGTAATAATTACTAAAAAATTACATGCATATCGGTTAATACTATAATTTATATTTAATATAATTTAATTAGAAATTCATAAATTTAGAATTTTTGGATATGCAAACGAAGGCCATGTAACAAAGTGAAATTCACCCTTTTGACTAAAAGAGAACACATAAATCACAGCTGTTTAATTAACACGAATTCATGAAACTTTGATATGAATAGTTCATAATTAAATATCACTTGTTTATGGAATTAACTCAAAGTTCTCTCACTTTGAACTCTCCGTCTCCATCTTACGTTTTTAGCAAACAATTCCACCGATCCCCAAGTGTATCTATGCACAGAAAGAATGCTGACACACCACCAAAGTAAGAAGCAACAATGAATACCATACAGCCCCAGGGCATAGGTCAGTTGACAACACCGAGGGGGAGTTGCTCCCAAGAGGCACGGGTTCGAGCCGGCTCTGCTGCAGCGTGGGAGTGACACCCTTGAAACATAGGGTGGGCTCCTTGTGGCAACCGGTCAATGCCTACCCTCTCGGTGGGACCGCTGGCTTCCTGATTTACCTCTCACACGATGCTCGTGGGGCCGGGTGGTGTGGGCCGATTAGGGTGTCCGGACAATACACCTTTTTGCTCCCAACAATGAATACCATGCAGCCCTAAGTCTCACATCACTCAGTTCATTCAATTCTCTCTCGCTCTCTCTAACTGCATATATATATTATTATATTTAGATATCATAGACCTCTCAAATTTCCCACATGATTTTGATCTCCCAGCAATGGGCAAACAATTTGAGCCCTGCACGGATGAACCTCAAAACATCATCAAAGTGGGTATTTCTTATAATTTCAATATTTATCTTTTTTAGGTTTATTCTTCATACATAACCCAAAATATATAAATACATATATCTGTATGAGCCGATTGGCCAACCACCCCCGTTTTGCAGAGACACTTTAATGAGAACATTCTTACGTGCTATGCTGATTGTGGTATTTAAGGGTATCTTTTGAGGGTATTTGTGTCATTTCAAGTAACGGTCTCAACGAGTTCCTGTTGGGCTGTGTTTGGTTGGTGTGAAAGAGAGTTAGGCCCATTACTAACGGTTGACACGTCGGCACGTGGGTCCCAATTTGTCTATGCTCGACTTAATCAGCCGCGCGGATTGGGCTGGTTGCTGGCGTCACAGGCGGGTGATGATGGTGACCAACAAACACCGACTTTCGGCCAGCTGTTTTGCGCCACGTGATGTGAGAATTTGCTTGTCGGGGCCACTGCCCGGCTGGAAATTAGCTGAGCTGGAAACTGATAACAAATAAATTGTTTTTCACTCAACGCGAATTTCTTATTTTTTATTTTTTGTATTTGTTAAACGTGAATGACATGTTTAAATTTTAAAAAAATAAAAAATATTAAATTTTGATGAAAGAATGTTATATAAGATAAAAAGAATAAAATCTACTAAATATTTTGACTCTTAAACAAAAAAAAAAAAAAAAAAGAAAATGGTTTACCAAACATAGTCAAACAATGGTGTTGTACTAAACGAGAGGACAATGAAAAAAAGGAAAAAAAAAAAAAGGAAATGGAAAATTTCAAGTGAAACTTTAAGACGTATAAGTTTTAAAAATTATAAAGAGATTAAATTTTCACCTTAATTACTGGTTTTGGATTAGAATGTCACAATTTTGAAAGTTCAATAATTATACAATAATTTTTTTTATTTAAGTTGATTTTCTTTTTGTCTAACTTACTTCCTTTTATCTTTGTGAGTTTTGAGGATATCTTTATTTATAAGTACGAGATCTACGTTTATAAATTTAAATTTCTTATTAAGGCTATTTAGGTATTTTGATTCAAAAAAGTGAATTGTAAACAAAAAAAAAAAAAAAAAAAAAAAAAGAAAGAATTGGATTGCACTATATATGTGAAAGATATCGTAGTAGACCTAAAAATATAGTAAAGGATGAACAAAAATTCAAAATTCTGATTTCGAATTCTCTCAATTTATCTCTTTCGTCTACAACTATTAGAGGTCTAAAAAACAAAGAGAGAATTTTATTTGTATAAAAAAATTATCTATTTATCCTAACTCTATCGAAATAAAATTACTGAATCGCATTCCAATAGTATGTTTCGGATTTGTTCACAGAATGAGAATCTTATTATAAAGAACTGAAAGATGACATGAAACTTAGGTAAAGTTTAATGTTGAGAATAGTAGTTTACCAATTTTTTTTTTTTTAGTAGCTTTGTTGTTATCTTCTTATGTAAATCATGAAAAATTCATTAACTTCTTATTACATATTTTATGCCATTCGAATAATTTAAGAAATGTATTTGGATACACTTTGTACCTATGAGTTTTTCGCTAAAATTGACTCCAAGATCTAATATTTTAATAGTAAAAGTTAATGATATGAGATTGTAATTTCTTATATTGTTAACTCTCCGTTAACAAATCACTGTTAGATGGCTATGTAACAATTTATCTTTACATAAACAATGGCACTTTTTGAAAGGTAAATAAACTAAATTAATGAAAGAAATTTACAAATATGCAAGGCATACCCCTGGGAGAATACATCAATAATGCTCAAAAGAATAGACGATAAACAGAAGCATTCATCAATTACATAAGAGTGACCCACTATGATTTAGCCATCCATGCCAATAACAGAAAAGGAAAGCTACCAATTATAAACCAAATGAAGATTGGTAGGAGTATTAGGAAACCCAGGATACTTTATCAATCTCAATCTAATCACATCAGTGATCTAGGTGATTAAAGAAACCTCATTCCTGTGCACACCACCATGATAAACAATGGCATTTAACGGTACATTTTTTTTAGAAAAACTCACATAAAGTTGTCATTGCATAAATTTGCATAAATAATTGTTATAATTAAAAAATTAGGTTTCTACAATAAAATTTATTAAAAAAAATTATGAATTCAAATTGTAATTTATTTTATATTTTTGTTGGAACATATGAAAAAATTCACCTATTCCAATTTTGTCTCAACATCTGTTTGTGTTTGTTGAAATCTGTTATGCAATTAATTCTATTACTTTATTTGGAGCTCCAAATAAATTTAAAAAATCTAAAAAGAAAAATAAAAAAATTTTAACTTTTTCAAAAAAACTCCAATAAATTTCATTTTTTTCTAAAAATTTGTTAAAATATGTTGAAACAAACCATTATAGTACATTTTAACAGATTTTGGTAGATTTTTTAAAAAGTTAGACTAACATTTGGTCCAAAATGTTCCACAATACTCTAAAAGTTTTTAAAATTCTCCACTAAAATATTACCACGTGTTACTTTATACTTTTTATATCAAATCAAATACAAATATCCAACCATCATCTCAAAACATTTTACATTCAAAATTTAAAAAATTTCACTTTTGTTAACTTTTGGAGATTTTTTACACTCCAAACGGCCTCATAGTGTAAACACAACACACATTCGTTGTATTGAACATATTACTGTCATTTGAAACAAAAAAATAGGAGCAAAAGTAAACAATGAGAGGGTGAAGCAAGACCGTGTTTATTTAGTTCTACACTAATATATATATTAAAAATTTTCTTTTACTAGGGAATTGTCGAGCAATTTTACACAATGCAAAATGTGAGAAAATAAAAAGTTTGAATACAAATTTTTTTACAAGGAAAGCTCTTCCTCCAATGAGGGGAAAAAAAAACCTCGAGCCATGTAAACCAAAATTTTCATTGTGTACAAATGGTTACAAGGAGGACCATGATAGTACACATAGTCTACTTTTTCAACCCTTATGACACTGATCACAATGGATGTCTTCTTTAGCGTAGGAAGAAGAATCTTCACTTGCACTTGATAAAAAATATGCTCACATCACTAACAAAACCCGAAAGGCCTATAAGTAGTTTCTCCTCGTTACAAAAAATAAATAAATAAATAAATATACTTACATCTTCGAACTCCTTCGAAGAACCCATGCCTAAAAAATTTGATGTTAAAACTATCGTGGTTAAGTTGAAAGGGGTTAATTATAAGTTTTCAAAGAATATATTTTTCTCTATCCATGGCTTCTAACTAAGTGAACTTCTCTCTCTCGCTTTAGGAATGCTTTGCTCTAATGAGAGTTTCTCTCTCTAGAAATACGTTTCAGTTTCTAGGGTTTCCTCTGATTCTTTCTCTCTTGTTGGTTCGTTTCTTGATCTTTTTTTTACTTTCTTGATTTTTTATTTTATTCGTAGATTCATGGCTCCACATGGATTCAAAGGAAAACGTCAAACTCGGCCAAACCCTTCTAGGGCTTTGAAGGCTGGTTTCCTCTCCAAGATGGCTGGTATCTCCATTGTTTCTCATCTCGATTCGTCCATGGAAGATGAAGGGATTCTTGAAGATGGTTCGCAACAATTGCTTTTCCTAAATCCCGAATCTGGTATTGATTCATGCACTCCACAATAGTACAACGTTCCACCGCATGATGTGGATATGGATATGACTAGAGTTGATGCTCCTAGAGGTACTGAAGTGCCGGTTAATGAAGTGCCTTCATTGGAGGCGGTTGGTGATGCAATGATGGAAACTAGGGTTGATGCTTTCAATGATAAGGTGGCGGCTAGGGTTGAAGCATCTCATGCACATATGGTTACGGGTGAAGGTCTTCATGCAAGTATGGTGGCTAGGGCAATTGTTTCAGCCCTTGGAAAGGAGACTAGGGTTTTATCAAAGCAAAGAGGCACTGGATCTCTTTCATCTTCTCAATCTTGGGCGGATGAAACCCTAATTGATGTCTCGTTGGCAAAAGAGGATGAACGAGTTAATGCATTGGTAGAATCTTACAATGTTGGTTTGGAGGGTGAAGATTCAACTGAGTTTTCTCTCATGCAAGCTACGACTAGGCTTTCTCCCATGCAAAAGACGGCTAGGGTTTCTTCTAAGCAAGTGGTAGCTAGGGTTTCCCCATGCACGAGGCTGCTAGGGTTTCTCCTACACGCATGATGGCCAACGGCTCCCCCAAGCAAGTAACAGCTAGGAGTTCTCCCTTGGAAGGGGTTAGGGCTACGGTTGCAATAGAAAATCAAGCCTCCATGATAAGGAAAGTATTAGATGGGAAAAACCATGATGTTGCAAGAAGCTCCAAAGAACTAAATACACCAATGAAACTAGCTTACATTCAACCTCCATCTCCCACTGAGGATGGGAAATCACTATAAAGCCTCCTCCTTCTATGGTGCAAAAGGGAATGGCTCGGTGGAACACTACACTGGTTGGTTTCTTTCTTGATAAACTTTCTTTTTCCTTGGTTCAGAATCGCAACGGCTATGGAGTTCCAAAGGACTAGTCGAAGTAATTGCTAACAACAATGGGTTTTATTTGTTTCGCTTTTCAAGTACTAAAAACATGAACATGGTAATTAAAGGGGGCCCTTGGTACTTTGGAGGAAGACCCATCTTCCTTCAAAAATGGAAGCCGTGCATGACCCTCTCAAAATCTAATTGTAAGAAGGTTCCAATATGGGTACATATCTATAATGTCCCACTTGAGTACTGGAATGAGGAGGGTCTTAGTTTCATTGCAAGCGTGGTTGGCAAACCGCTACATGCCGACAAGATGACAAAATCTATTAAAAGAATTTCCTATGCTCGCTTATGTATTGAGTTTGGAGTGGACTCTATGCTCCCTGACTCTTTTAACATTGAAGTAATGGATGGTTCTTCTGAAAAATCTTAGTGGAATATAATTAGGTCCCTAAAAAATGTGATTATTGTAAGGAATTTGGTCACCTTTCTAAATCTTGCACACTGCATGTAAGGCAGGAATGGACTCAAAAATCTCTACCCTCATATTCTTCCTCTCCTTCCCCTCACTTACAAGATGGTTGGCAACAAGTGAAGCGAAATGGCAAAGCTCCTATGGTTGATAAAACCCCATCACCTCGAGGCACACCCTTTAAACAGTTAGCTATTGATGGTACCAACAATACATTTGCTCCCTTTGTTGATCAGCATGCTGATATGGATGCTGAGTACTTAATTCAAGAAGAAGCACAAGATGAAGCAATGGAGGAAGATATGGCCATGACATATTCAGGGCTTTTTATGGATCCGATTGAAATAGATAATCCAGCCCCGAATCCCACGTTGGTGGAACTTCCCCACCACAGCCTGTCTATCCCTCAGACATTCAAGATGTCTCCATGGCGGATGTTCATGAAAATGACGGATCCTCTCTCTCAGATAGTAGCTCAGCCACGATCAATGTTTCCTTTGTCCAAGAGATCACTTTGGTTGATGAGCTTGACAAAAAGAACCACACGAAGAAGAAAAGATGCTAAACCGAGAATAGAGGGTCTGATGATACCCCAAGTCACTCTTCCTCCTAATTGTTTTAATGATTAAGATCGCCTTATGGAATATAAGAGGTCTCAATGATTCCTAAAACAGAAGGACGTACGTCATTTTATTTCTACTCATGGTTTATCTTGTTTTGAATTATTAGAAACCAAAGTTAAGACTTGTAATAAGATGAAGTTGGAAAATGAGCTGATTAAGGGCTGGAAATGTGTTGCTACTTATGAATCTGATGATTCCAGAAGAATTTGGGTATGGTGGAACTTGAACAGATTACATGTTGATGTTCTTTCCTGTAGAAGCCAGTTCATGCACCTTCTTTCAACATGGTTGATAAGGGGACCTCTTTTATTGCCTCTTTTGTCTATGGTTCAAATGATGTCGCTACTCGCAGATTTTTATGGAATAACCTGAGAGATTCTTCAACTTTGTTTTCTAACTTTCCTTGGCTTATAATGGGCGATTTTAATGCCATCCGCTTCAGAAAGGAACATCATTTGGGGGGGGGGGGAATTCTGAATGGCCAAGTTTTATGAACGACCTAAATGATTGTATGTATGAGGCCGGATTGGAGGATCTGAGATTTGGTGGTCTTTTATACACTTGGCATAATGCTAGAAAAGATGGCCACATTTTACGGAAGTTGGATAGAGCTTTAATTAACCCTTCTTGGCTTCATCTCTTTGAAAATGCCACAGCTGAGTTTTTGCCTTATGGTTTCTTTGATCACTTACCCGTGGATGTGGATCTTGGGGTCTCATTGCCAATTTTCAAGTGGCCGTTCAAGTTCTTCAATTATTGGACTAAGTTTGAGGAATTCCTCCCTTTAGTGGAATGTACATAGAGCACCAATGTTGATGGCTTTGCTATGTATCGGGTTTATAAGAAGATGAAGCTACTTAAAATAGCCTTAAAAGATCTAAGCTCTTAGAAAAACAAGGAGTTTGCTAGCACTCTTGAGCCTCTGTGTCTTGAACTGGCTTCCATAAAATCTTCTATTGCTAATGGGGGTGATCGGGGATTGCTAGAGAAGGAAAAAGATTGTCTCCATCGGTTCTTAACAGCAAGCCAAAGTATGGAGAGTTATGCTAAACAACTGAGTCGTGTGCAATGGCTAGCAGAAGGTGATCAAAATTCTACTTTCTTCTTTAATTCTATCAAAGGAAGACAAAACATGAACAAGATACTTGCACTTCAAAGCGATGATGGTGAATGGGTTCACAAAAAGGATGATATTGCAGCAACGGTTGTAGAATTTTATCAAGGGCTTCTCAATTCTAATTGCTCTTCTTCTTATGATGGTTTTGAGGTCCTAAGGGAATTCATTTCTCCACCCTTACAAGATCACCACATTGGCATGTTAGATGCTGCCTTTTCAGACTTAGAGATTCGAGAGGCTATGTTCAGCTTACATCCTAACAAGGCACCTGGACCAGATGGTTTCAATGCCTATTTTTTCTAGCAAACATGGCATATTATGGGACCCGATATCATAAAGGTAGTGCAAGAATTTTTCTCCTCCAACTCCCTCCTAAAGGAATCCAATGCTACAATAGGGGCCTTAATCCCCAAGGTGCCTAATGCTTCAAGATTAAAGGACTTTCACCCTATCTCCTGCTGCAATACAGTTTATAAGTGTATCGCTAAACTGTTAGCTAATCGAATGAAACAAGTCCTTCCCTCTTTTTCGAATGAGGCCCAAGCAGACTTTGTCAGTGGTAGACATATTGGAGACAATATTCTAATGGCCTAGTAATTGGTGAGGAATCCCATCTTCGTTCTTCTTCTCCCCGTTGTGCTCTTAAAGTGGACTCGATGAAAGCTTTCGACTCTGTAAGATGGGAATTTCTCTGGGACTCCCTCCATTTGCTTGGATTCCCGCCTACTTTTATTAGCTGGATTCAAGCATGTGTCTCCAACCCTAGGTACTCAATTTCCTATTTGTAATCTGCATGGAGGTATTCTCACGTATTATTGACAAACGCATCCAGGATTCTCCAAATTTCAAATTTCATTAGAAGTTTCGTAAAACTCTGCTTTCCCACCTTTGCTTTGCAGATGACTTGATGATTTTTTGCAAGGGTGATTTGGATTCTCTCACAGTAATGCAGGATGCTTTATTAACTTTCTCCTCTCTCTCTAGGCTTCAACCAAATACTACAAAGAGCACTATATTTCTCTTAGGATTTGGAATTCATTGCAATCTACACTTGTTACCTTGGGTTCTTTCCCAGTACGTTATCTGGGTGTCCCTCTCATCTCCATAGAGCTCAAAGCCTTGGATTGTGGTGCTTTGGAAGAGAAAATTTTAAAAAGGATTAAGGTTTGGACCGACAAATTTTTATCATTTGCGGTAGACTCTAACTTATTTAATCTATCCTATTCGGCATACAAGCCTATTGGTGTTCACATTTTGTTCTACCCTCCAAAGTTACTAAATCCATTGAAAGCACTCTCTCGGCATTCTTATGGAATGGTGTGACAGGAGATCACTAAACCGAAAGAAGAAGGAGGGCTTGGGATTAAAAGATCAAGGATTGGAACATTGCCTCCATGAGTAGATTTATATGGCTAATTTGTCAGCCTCAATCCACCTTTATATGGGTATCGTGGGTTAAAGAGAATCTCTTTCACTGAAGTCAGTTTTGGGTAATTATAAAAAAAAAAAAGTCAGTTTTGGGTAGCTAAGGTTCCATGGAATTACTATTGGACTTGGCGGAAAATACTAAACATTTGGGACAAGTCAAGTCTTTTATTACTATGCAAATTGGAGATGGAGCACATACTTCATTATGGTGTGATTCTTGGATGCCAAGAGGACCCATCTGCAACTCTTCTAATGCTCGAGTCATTTATGATTCAGGATTACCAAAGGAAGCTAAAGTCCAATCCATTATTTCAATGGGACGTTGGACTTGGCCTCTTGCTACTTCCAACGACCTTATTGAACTAAAGGAAGAAACTCTTTTGCTATCACCCCCTAATAGCTCTAGAACAGATAAGGTACATTGGAATGGCTCTCTTATTTTTTCAATAAAGGTAGCTTGGGATTCCCTTCTCTCACATTCCCCTAAGGTGCCTTGGAAGCAAATTGTATGGTTCAAGTATCATATCCCCTGCCACTCTTTCATTTTGTGGCTTGCTGTAAGAGGTGATTTAGCTACTCAAAATAGACTTCTCTCCTTTGGGTTAATTCATAAGATCTTCCTCCAAGTCCAAGAACAATCCCATGGAATTTTTGCAGCCCAAAACTGGCTTCTTCCTAATAAATTAACATGACCCCATTTTGCCCAAAGAGAAGTAGAAGAAGGATCACATAACATCCAAATACACCTAGACATTGTAGCTCGATTCCAATCTTTAATCTTCTTTATGCCTAAACCTCCTTAACATTTTGGCCTAGTAATGTCATCCCAAGCAACTTTAGCCCCCGTGGATGATAAAGCAGTACCCTTCCAAAGGAATGATATGAGCTTTGCTTCAATTGATTTAATCACTTTAGCCGGGAGAATAAATTGGTAGCACCAATACGATTGAATACCAAAAAGCACGTACTGAATAAGTTGAACACGACCTGCAAAAGAGATGAACTTATTAGTCCAAGTCTTCAATCTTCTCAGTATCTGATCCTCTAATGCAACACAATCCACCGCACAAAGCTTAGAAGAAAGTAGTGGAACCCTCAGATATTTCAAAGGTGATACACCCCTACAAAATCCTATAATGTTAGCAATTTGATCCATATTCTCTTCATTCACACTTTTTTTTTGAAAGGTTCTCCATTCACACTAGAAACAAACATATCACTTTTATGCAGGTTGGGAATCAAACCTGAGAAGGAAGAAAAAGTATCCAGCTTATCCTTTAATACACTAACCGAAGCAACATCTCCATGACAAAACAGCATAAGGTCATCAACAAAACAAAGATGAGACTACCTAGTCCTACCACATCTCCAATGAAATCTAAACTCCTCAGCAGAAGTAATCTTCTTATTCAGAATCCAGAACAAAGCTTCCATACAAATCATAAATAAATATGTTGATAAAGGATCACCTTGCTGAAGCCTCTTCTTTCCCTGGAAATAACCATTTAGTTCACCATTGATGCTCACAGAAAACATCGGTGAAGACACACAGGCTTTAATCCAGCTAATTAATTTACATGGTAACCCAAACAACTCCAAAACATCCCAAAGGAATTCCCATCTTACAGAATCATAAGCCTTCATAAGATCCACCTTAAAAGCACACCGGGGAGGGCCTTTATTTTGATGATAACCTCGCATCAATTCTAGAGCCAAAAGAATGCTATCTAAAATGGATCGATCAGTAATAAATGCCAGCTTGAGACATATCAATGATGGAAGGAAGAGCATGCTTAATACGTTTAGCCAAAATCTTGGTAATACATTTGTAAATAGTATTACAATAAGATATCGATCAAAAATCCATAACCAAAGTTGGATTAGGGATCTTAGGAACCAACGCAACAATAGTAGCATTAGCCTCCCTCAGTAAAATACTGGAATCAAAGAACTCCTTTACTGCAGCAATTATATCCTCTCCAACAATACTCCGAGTCTTCTGGAAAAAATAACCACTGAAACCATCCGGTCCAGGGGCTTTATTTGGGTGCAAACTAAAGAACACTAACTTAATCTCTTCTTCCAAAACAGGGCCAGCTAGTCTATCTCCTAAACAATCATCTACTGAATGATTAAAGAATTGTTGAAGAGATGACTTAGCTGGGTAAACAATAGGAGATTCACAAGCTAACAGATGTTAATAATATTGCACAATCTCAGACTTAACCCCCACCGGTTCATAAAGCATAGTCCCATCCTCATTTTGAATACTCACCAGCTTATTAACATTATTCCGATTCTTTACCGAGTTAAAGAAGAATGAAGAATTCTGGTCACCCTCCTTAAGCCATTGAACTCTACTTTTTTTCTTGGCTTCACTCTCTTCAATCTTTGAAGTTTCCTGCAATCGGCCTAAACAATCCATTTCCTTCTCCAAGAGATCACCAATGGGGCCAAGTAAATCAATTTGCACTTGGTAAGAAGCTAACTCCTCCCGTAAAGCTTTAATAGAAGCTTCATGTTGTAGTTTCTTCTAAGCACATAAACTTCAAAGCCTTTTTTACTTCATTTAACTTCGTATAAACTTGGTACATCTTATACCTATTAAAATGTATACTTCATGCGTGCTCAAAGTAGGTAGTAAATCATCAAAATCTGCCGAATAGTTAAAAAACTTGAAGGTTTTCTTTCCCACATTTAAATTAACTCCATTAGAAACCACAATAGTGATGTGATCTGAAACTTTATACGGGCAGAATTCAGTAAAAGAGTGAGAAAAAGTAAACATCCAACCATAATTAATCAAAGCACGATCTAATTGCTTTCTCATAGTACTACTATGGCCCTTTCTCCATGAAAATTGAAGACCACAAAACCGTAAATCATCTAAACCAGTAGCCAAACAAGCTTCATTACACTCCTCCATATGTGAAATCCAATCTAAAGAACCTCCTCTTCGTTCATCAGGAAACCGGACAGCATTGAAGTCACCTAAAACCAACCAAGGCCGAGCACCAATCATTGAACTTTTGGAAACCAGAGTAGCCCATAAAGATCTCCTATCCTACACCACATTAGCTCTATAGATAAATGACACCCAAAAGATAACGTTCAAATCTTTCGCTTTAATAGAGCAATGCAAAATTTGACCCGATTCTGCCATCGCATTAACATCAGGTACATAAGGATTCCACAAAACTCAGATCCTTCCTGATGAGTGCCATGGAAAAGATGGAAGATCAAGCACCAAAGATCTATTGCATGTTCCAGATGGGCCAATAATGAGAGCTCGAGCGAAGAAGATCGAAGAGGCTGTGGTGGGATGTGTTCAAGCTACACGGGTTGAATCTTTCAATACACCTATCAAGATAACTTCAACACCATTCAAGATGGATTACAAAGAAGAGAGACCAGCACTTGTTTACTTGATCCAAACAAAGGAGGAGGAAGCCATGATGGTTCAATCTTGACGGAATTCGGCTAAGAGAGACTCCAAGAGAAGTACCGGACAAAAAGAAATTATTTGGGCTTATTTTGATATGTATAGGGTAGATTAAATGATTCAAATTATGTTCGGGCCTTTTTTTATGTTTTCATTTATTTGGGTTAAACTAATTAATTAATTTGGGC
>QLOD02000033.1:20642283-20675838 GCA_003260245.2 Sideroxylon spinosum | reverse complement strand
GTGTAAGAGTCTGAGTGTGAAGGTTGGTACGAAAGGTCTTCAAATTCAGTGTTTTCTCCTAAGATCCTACCCGACCTCAAAAACATGCAATTCCCAAAATTTCTAAGTTTTTTTTTAGGAAAACAGAATGAAAATGGAATGGATGGAGAAAAAAGTATGAAGCAATGTCACCTGGAAGTCCAAATGTAACCGCTGCGGCACATCCTTTCAGCTGTAAGTTTCCCGAATTCAACACACACCGTTATTCCCCGGCAACGGCGCCAAAAACTTGACCACCCTCAAATAAGGAGAGGTTCACTCTCAAGTATAAGAGGTCGGTTGTGTTTAGTCTAGGTGATTACTAGGTCATTCTCCACAAGGAGCAAGGATGTATCCAATTATGGGAAACTTCTTTTTGAAAGTGCTTACACGAAAATTGAAAAGAAAGAAGAAAGAATTTTTCTGATTTTTTTTTTTTAATTGGGGTTGGAGAGTTATTTGAAAACACAATTTTAATGAAAACTGAAAAAGCTTGGGAAAAACAATTAATTTGGACAAAGGGATAAATTACTGGAATTAAAACACTTGGTTCTAACCTAATCCTGTAATGTCCTCGAAGGGATGAATTTAGATATTTTATTAACTCAATCTAATACTTACGCATGTAGTATTAAATCGGAAGATACAATATGAGAAAACTTATTTCGTAAGAGATTCGCTATTCTAGGGTTTTGAAATCAATTTCAAATCACCGGGTCATGGAATTAATCTTTCGGTTTACACGATCGTTATCGAAAATCAACTTTAACACAAGTGATTCGTTTTCGAAAGTGAACCTAGGCATACGATTCTTACGTTATTTAATCAAAAGATGTTTCGAAATTCTAGTTCTAAATATTCAGAATCCATCACCTTCGAGTTCATTACATTCCTAGGTCGAAACCAAGATAAAAATCTAGCCGAACATGACGAAGGTAAAAACGAAGCTTTTCGAAAAGGAAAACATCTTTCTCGGATCAGAAATAGTACTTTAAAGAATTCAAAAGATGATTTCAAAAGCAAATGAAAACAAAAATCTTTAGACGAATGAGTATCAAATAAATCAAATACGTAAAAAGGGTTTCGAAAGGTTCAAGAATGCTTTCGAAACAAAAAATAAGAATTAAGAATGAAAGCAAACAATCATTACGCAATTAAGAATCAGCAAATAATAAGACGTATATTAAAATTAATGAGAGAAGTACTTACGTAAAAACCTAATGTAAAGAAGAATCGAAGAACAGATGAAGGTAAAGTAAAACTAGGGTTTGCACAAAAATGAAGAAGCGAAGTACGGCTAGTCTAGGGTTCTCCCCTTTTATTACATCAGAAATAAGCCTTTTTATAGGCATACATAAGTCAGGGGCAAACGCATAACTTTCCCGTCTTCAGCATGTTTGGCCTCGGCGGGCACCCCTGCCAAACACAGGCGGGCACCCCAGCTGGATGCTGGTCTCGGCGGGTGCCCCCAGGCGGGCGCCCCTACTGGATGATGGTCTCGGCGGGCGCCCCTGCTTGCTAATTCCAGCTTCCTGCATTTTGGCTCCTATTTTGGTTTATTTAGGCTGTGTTGATCCATTTTCCTACAAAGCACATGAAAATAACAAAAAGGCTCAAAACACAATAAACTTATAGTTCACTTGATAAATGTCCATAAAATGAGTGTGAAATGAGGCTAAAGAATAACAATGATTGCAAGAAATCAGTATGCTATGGACATGGCTTGCTCGATTCCAATGTCAACCATTATTGGCTCAAACCCCGAAGTGCAGGCTACCTATTAAAGCACGGTAAGCACCGAATCGTGTCCACAGAGAACCTTAATAGAAATCAATGAATGAAAACAATTGGAAAATCTTAAGAAAATGGAAATTCCATAAAGAATGATAGGGATCATTACTTGATTTTAAAATGTTATTGGTTTGTTGTTTCAAATTGAATTAACGGAAAAATTATATCCAATTCAATTCAAGTACTGAATTATATAGAAATTCAAGGTGTTAATTCCAACATAGTAACTCTCATGCAAATCCTTAAAGAAGCATGAAAATTCTAAAGGTAATCCATGAATCCTCCAATTATGAATCATACAAATTCAATAGTTGATTGAGAATTCAACAAGAAATTCATAAGAAATTTCAATTCAACCATCAATCAACCCATAAGAAAAGATGTAGGAAATTGAAGCTCAAATTACTTTGAATTCCCATACAAATTCAACTACTATCCTTGACTTGAATCCAAGAAGAGAAACTACTCACTCATACTTGTAATAGAATAGAAAGTTGAATTGATGAAATTCATAATTCAAAGAGCAAGACACAAGAAAATAAAATTTTCTTGGCAAACAAACAAGATCTAAATTCTCTCTCTAAATCTCTCTCTCTAAGCTATGTATGAAATGTAAAAATAAAAAACGATATTGTATAACTCAAAGTTCCTTCGTGTTTTTACACTAGGCCCAAAGATATGATTGTACAAAATTGCCCCTCGTCTTAAAAAAAGTAATTACAAAAATTTCCTTTTCGACTGTCTGGATAGGGGTCTAGATAGGATTCCTATTCGTAAGCAAAATTCCCTCTCCTGAAGCTTGCGTAGCCTTCTGTTGATCACATAAGTGTGCAGACAAAGGTTTGTCTAGGTAAGGGTCTGTACGGTCTTTGATAGTTAGTATTTTGTTTTTTCATATCATCCTCAGAACCTCCTCTCTGTGGATCGAACATAAATGTGGACACAGATTTGTTTAGACAAGGGTTCGAATAGTCTTTGATAGTTAGAATTTTTCTCAGCATCTTTTGAAAACCACCTTTCGGTTGATCGAATAGGTATGCACACAAGGGGCTATCCGGATAGGGGTCTAGACAGGGTTTGACACTTAGAATTTTTCTAGCCTTGAGCTTCTACACAAGTACTATGGATCAGACACTTGTCAGACAAAGGTCTATCCAGATAGGCATCCAGACAAAGGTCAGCTTCTGTAATTAGTCTCATTTTCCTGTCAAGTATAAAACTTCCTTTTAGCTCACAACATTGATGATTTATATAAAATCGTGTACTTAAATTTGTACTAGAAACACTTAGTTAAGGGATTAAATTATACATTTTACTATCCAAATAGACATGTTAAATGTGATGACATCATGGATGACAATTCAAGGATGCATGTCAGAGATAACTAAGGGAAGTCATAACTTCAACATCATCGGCTTAGCCAATCCTAAGTCATTCCCAATTTCTAAAGCCTCACTCACTTAGGTGAATTCTTTGAATTAATAAGCATTTGATTCCTAAGTTTTTATCAACCCTAGTTGGTGTGTGTTTGCATGTCTGAATGTGTTCAAGCATATCAAGGCATGTGTCAGTTTATCAAAACACGATGCATGGCATGTCCAAGCATGTGCTAGCATGATAAATGAAATCCTAGCATGTTACACTATGATATGAGATGGTGAATGATCATCGTAACATGGCATAGCATGATCACGACATGGTATAACATGGCATGGCAGTATGACATGTGAGCATGGTATATGATGATAATGACATAGTTTAACATGGTAGAAAGGACATAACAAGGTGAATATGATATCTAGCAAGGCCTAGCATGATATTATGGTATTATGACAAGGTATGGCATGATAGAATGATGTATGGCATGGTATGGCATGTTAATATCATGTGGACAGTTCATTTCTATGATGTCTGGAATTTTACAAAATTGTCTTAGGTAAATTTCGTCAATATCATACATTAGGTACAACCCGGTCTTGAATTATGATTCAGATACCTTTCATTGACAAAGAATTTTATTTACAGAATTCAAATTATTCTATTCTAAATATGCAAATACATTAAATTGAATAATAAAATTTTCTAGTGAGAGAAAATTATACCGGTGCATGCTTTTTTGACAAGAGAAGCTCTGGCTTTACCTTGAAATCTCCATGTGTGGAATGAGAGGAAAGATGGTGGATGGGATGGAAACGAGAAAAGGGAAAGTCCTCCATTTATAGGATTTTTTATTGAATAAAAGTTCTACATAACCTAATTAGCAAAAAAAAACATTGCTTGTTGTGCTAGGCAAACAAGTTTCCTTAGAAAGGCATGAAAAACTCTTTGTCAAGTTCGTTTTGCACCCCTTTTTTGCTATACACGATGAGCAAACAAGTTTGTACAACGCCAAAGGCAAAGATGTTTGCAAAACAAGCTAGGCAAACCAGTTAACAATTTAAGGTAGGGAAAAAAGTTTTCCAATAGCCTATTTGACAACCAAAAATGATGGCTAGGCCAAAATGGGGGCCATTTTGGTCTAAGCCCTTGGCTCGAGCTATGTTTTGTAAGGTTTGAGTTTCGTCCCGACAAATTGAAGCCATTTCGAACGCCTTTGGCGTAGTTTTTGGGAACTTCCAAAACTCTCAAGCACTTTTTGAAGAGAATTAAACCAATTGGGTCAAATTTTGGTTGAATTTGGATCTTCAAGATCAAGTTAGGTCTTTTGAAAATCGATACTCTGAAACAGGTTGAAACGAAGGTAGGGTCAACCAATCCTTTATCTTGACCCTCGAAGGCACTACCAGGCTAACTCCTCCTACCATTTTTGTTTATGAGGAGTCAGAAACTGCCATCGGTAGGACTCTGGGACACTTTTATAAATTTACAAAAAATAAATAAATTTTATAAATAAATCAGTGGAGGGACCTCCTAGGTCGTAACTTGGCCAGACTTATCTATGCCATTACCTAAGGAAATAAACCCTTAATATTTGTGTCAATTTGAGGGAATTCTATCTTTGTCTAAATGTTCAAATTGTGTTTAGGGCGCCAGTAGCTTTCTTCTGGTCCGTAGGAGTCATTTTGGGTCAACGGAGCTCGGATGACCTCTGAAGCAGCATTTTTGTAGTTCTGAGCGGTGTTCTATGTTCTATGACATGTCTTACGATGTTTTGTATCTTCTCGTGTGCTTTTGGCGTGATCTGGTATTCCGATTGATGTTTTTCTTTGAGTGCATTAATTGAGACCATTCTAGACTTTTGGACTGAATTAACCCTTGACTTTAGACTTTGTCTCTTCGATGGATGCTGGAGTTAGCTATTTAATATCTTGGACATATTTTTGCAGTCCCATGGCCTTCTACCTTGACCTAGGTCTTTAGCTTGGCTCTTCCCTAGCTCTAAAGGGTGCAACTAGCATTTTACTGATTTTTCGCTTTCTATCAAATTTTAGCTCTTTGACATATCCTACGATTAAGAAAACTTAATTAGTAAAGCACCATTCAAGTAAAAGTATTTTATAACGTAAATATTAAACGAAAGGATAAAATTACGATGTCAACAGCTTATATTTTTTGTTATTATTATTTTTTATATATAATTTCACCTTTCTTCTCTTGTATAGTTTTATTTTATTTTTGGAAAATTTTAATTTGATGGAATAAATCACTTTGCGGTAATTCTTCTATCTCTTGTACTTAGTCTTATACTTCAGTTTTGTACTTGATGAAGATAATTTCTTACTGTTGAAGAGTGTTGTAGGAACTAGGTTGGGGGTGATTTGGATTATTTTTCAAGTGGCTAGAAAAAAAAAAAAAAGAAACAAATAAAAAAGTAAGGGGTCTTACTTGGTTCCATTTATTCTTTGTTATTATATGGTCAATGATACACACTATTCATCATGCTCACTTGCAAACTACGAACCCATATATGCTTCAATTTTGTCACATTGAGGACAATATGTGATTTAGGTTAGGGGGTAGAGTTCACATGATGAAAATTGTGCTTTTATTGCAAAATGTTTTCGAGAATTTTTAAAATTTGAGCATATTAAGCCTAAATGCCCTAATTTAGCGCATTTTTTACCTGGCATGTCTCCTATGATTTGGATTTATGTTGGCGTTTGTTATAAGAGCGGTACAGAGTTTTGTTCAAAATTTGACAAGGTGCTAAGCTCAAATTGAGTTTATAGTCTCCTTGTGCCTTGAAAACATGTCATTTTTATATTTTTTCAGTAGAGTGTCTGTTAAGAAGTAAAATTCATGAAACTTGGTTACTAAAGCATGCTATACATAGGTGAATCTCCTAAGACTAAGCACTTTTTTATCTTTATGATAATGAATTTGGTGTGAATGCGTTTAGTTGAATGCTCCGACTTTCCAAGTACTCCCACTAATCTGCATTTGGTTCAAAGCTGGCATCTCTCCCCATCTCTTATTGGCAATTAACTTTTGGTTTGAGCTTTATTTATTTCTTACAACAGCTTGTACTTCAAGATTATTTTCTATGCCATTATCTGTATTTTCCAGGGGTATGCCCCTGAGTAATTGTACCATTGAATTATTTTTAATAATATTTCTTATTCACCTTTAAAAAAAAAAAAGACTTATACCCTAAATTTTTGAGAGTTTTAAAGCCTTGATTTTCTTTCATGAAGAGCTACATATATTCTTTAATTTTATTTTCACCAGTATATATTCATCTTAAATTTTATATGTTCCCCTATAACGGTGCCAAAATCACTTGCTCACCCCCAGTGTAAGGATCAGTTGTAACAAGATAATTCGGATAAGTTCAGGTCGTCTCATAAGGAGCATAAGGTTTTGGTGATTATTTTTAAAAAAACCCTTCAAAAACAAAATTTTACACCATAAAAAAATTAAAATAAAATAATTTTTTTTTCATTAATTTTTTTATAAAAATGAATGGAGAGTCCCCTCAAGGTGAAATGAAAGTATTATAAGATGGCGGTAAGACCAGTGTTGTTCTATGAATCAGAGTGTTGGATAGTAAATTATAATCATGTTCAGAAGATAGCAATTACAGAGATGAGAATGCTATATAAGGAGAGATAGGAATAGGAACAAGAATATTAGGGGCAAAGTAGGAATAGCACGGATTGAAGATAAAACGAAAGAAAATTGAATAAGATGGTTGGGCCATGTTAGAAGGCGTCCAATGGAGGCACTGATTAAAATGTGTGAAAGCATAAAGATTGCCAGGAGTAGGAGAGGAAGACCCAAGAAAAGTTAGAAAGAAACTATTAAACATGACATTTCCTAGATAGGTCTAACGGAGAACATGACTCTAAACAGATTTGATTGGCATATCAAATCTATATAGTCGACCCCACCAAGTAGGAAAAGGCTAGGTATAGTTTAGTTTGGTTTGGTTTAGATTTTTTTATAAAAGATTTTTGAATTAAAATTTAAAGTCAAACTTATGGCAGATCCAAACAAAAGAATTAAATTTGCAATTAAGGACAAGATTTATGAACTGGAAATGGAATGGAATTCAAATTTCCTAAATCAAACAACAATGGAGTTTCCCAATTAGATCAAAATTGAGTTTCTAAATTAAACAAGGATTGAGTCTCCTAAAACTGAATGAAGATTGAAAAAGTTTTCAAATCTTAGAGTCCCATTAACACTTGGAGAATTTCCTAACCAAGATTCTAAATATTATGAAGATTTTGTTCTCATTTCAAGAAACTTGTCTATGTATTTGAGTTCTAATTAGAATAGGACGTTGTAAGTCTATATATATACACCTAACCTTAATGTACAAATAAAAATTGAAGGGGCATATTATAGAATCTTGTGAGAGAGAGAATTTTTCCTTGTGAGATTATAAATCTTTCTCTTGTTTTCCTTTACTCTTTGCTAAGTCTGTTTACTTTCTAAGGATTTGGAAAGTTTGTTTCCCCTTGATCTAGGTGTGTCAAAGATTCGAGAAAATGCTTGAAAGAAGTCATACAAAGAGTCATAGAAATTTTTAGTGGGTACTTACAAACTAATTATATAGTGGAAGTTTAAGTGGTCTCTAAAATCAAACCCGAAGTTTTACCCTTGCTGGTTGGTAAAGGAGTTCTTTGTTACCAATCTTGTGTTCATTATTTTTGTGATTGGTTGATTGATTGGGGTGATTCAGAAATTTCAATTGGTATCAAAGCGGGTCACTCATGGTTCAATGGTACTAATTATTCACTACTATCTATCCAAATGACTTTTGTAGAATCTCAAGTTGTCTCAGCATAAGAGAAGCTTAGCTTATTCTTCAAACTACACATGAAAGGAAACTACAAGTGAAGAAATTCGAACATCAAAAACTTACATTAGAATTTCAAGCCATCAAGATGAATAGTGATGAGATGTTTGACACATATATGTTCGTCTAAGTCATATTGTGAATTCTTGCTATAATCTTAGGGAACATTTTCTTAATTTTAAAGTGGTATGTAAAATTTTACACTCTCTTTTTCATTCTTCAGAAGTTAAAGTTACTACCAATGATGTAGATGAGATGAAGATTGAAGACTTGGCAGGATCTCTTCAAACTTATGAAGCAAACATGCTCAAATCCAAAAAAATCTCCAAGGAAATTGCACTCAAAATTATGAAAGAAGAAAAAGAAAAGGATTCTGACGATAAAGAGTTTAATAATGAAGAGTTGGATTTTCTACCAAACATATTTAAAAAAAATTCTCAACAAATTAAGGAAGATCAACTTCCAAAAAACCCACACCATGAGACTCAAAGCCACAAAAAAAAAAAAAAAAAAAAAAAGAGAGAAGAAATTTAGGAAGGGCGATAAGAAGTCATCGATGTAACCCCAAGTAATTTAGTACTTGAATGCCAAGGTTATGGCCACATCAATGAAGAATGTTTCAACAAGAAGAAGAAGCAGAAGAAGAAGAAGAAGAAGAAGAAGAAGAAGCAAGTTAAAGTGATGAACGCCACTCTTGACGATGATTCTGGCACCGATGAGTCTTCCACTTTTACTTTTTAAGATAAAGGTAATTTTATTTCTTTTCTTGCTTCTCACAATTCTTCTGCAGGGATAAAGGCTAAAAGCCTACGTGACACTAAGTCTAAGGATGAAGAATTTGAAGATGAATTCCAAGGTGATGTTGCAAAACCCTACACCCAAATTTGTGAAAAATACTGTGTTCTAAAGAAAAGCAACAATACTGTTGTTCAACAAGCCAACATGATGAAGACAGAGAGAGATACCCTCAAAATTCAAAAAGAATAACTCTTAAGTATGATATCTACTTTTGAGGATGATAAACAATCACATTGTAAACTTGCAAAAAAATGGAAAACAAAGAGTTGAAAGATCTTCTGGAGAAAATCACAGAACTTGAAGCTAAGGTGAAAACAAATAGAAGCATCCTTGAGAAGATGAATGTTAGCTCTAACGCCGTAGATGAAAATTGGAGTAAGCAACAGACCCACGGAGATAAGTCCAGGCTTGGCTACAAAAAAAAAAAAAAGAACACATTAGCAACACCTCTACAAGTACCAACTGCTCTAAAAGGAAAGTTACAAATGTTTCCATCTGCAAAGGTAAAAGGTACATAATTTTCTAAATCCCAACCCATTGTACCTACTTGTCATCATTGCCGCATTCAAGGTCATATCTGATCCAATTGTCACAAACTTTATAGTTTACCTTTAAATTATTTTAAAAAATTTTCAAAAAAATCAAAACCATAAAGTCTCTATGACAAATAGATTTCAAGTTTTCACTAGTTTTTTGAAAAACCTTTTAGAAAGCCATGCCAGTTTTCAAAGCCAAGGTATGAAAATTTTCAAAAATCAAAAAATTTAAACTTTTGTGAAAAACGTGAGAAAAATAAAAATTTTGAAAGATTATTTTTCCTAACATTAGGGTTGTTTGGGTCAGAAAGAAGGACTTGAATGTCATACACACTCCTAAGAATATTGAAAGGGTAAACCTTGATAAGTAGAGACAAATTTTTCATAGTCTAGGCTTTGCTTCATTGCTAAAGTTCTTTTCTTAGATTTCTCCAAATTTTTGTTCAAGAACTTTTGCATTAATTTGGAGTGAGGAGGAGTAGAAATTTTTACGGTAATGTTGTAACTTTTTTGCTAGGTTGTCTTTTTATGATTTTTCGTATTAAAAAAATAAAAAAATTCTAAAATTTTCCAGTGTTGTTGGCAAGTTAGGCACTTGGAGCATGACCAGTCATGCTAGGTAGCCCTAAATGGCATATTTTCATGTGATAGCATTGATGGTTTGTTTTTGGAGTTTGTGAAAAGTGAACGCGTGCTGCCACTGATTGTTTCAAACTTTGATTTCAAGGGCATTTTTTTTGTCTTTTAGTAAAACGTAATAAAATTTTAAGTGAGAGGAGCAACCTTGTTTGAAAGGAGTTTTTGCAATTTTTTATATTTAAAAGTCATTGGATATTTTTTGTGCTCATCTTTAATTAGACTTGATAAAAATTGAGAAAGATAGAAGTTCACAATTTGTTAATCAGATATTTTATGAATTATATCTTCTTACTGTGTTCAATAATTTGGTCAAATTAATTTGCAATGAATTAAAAATTTTCATTTCCATCTAAATTGAGAAGAACTGTTTTGATGAACTTCATCATAATTTTGATATGCTTCTTTAAATACTTGACTGATTTTGCCTATGTCTCTCCATCCGTGGATCTTGAATTACTATTTGATATGTTTATAAAATGTTGAAGAGCAAATAAATAAAAAAAACCTATCTTGGAAAGAGTTACATATGGAACCAGTGAGAAGCCCCTTAATAACTTATTGATTGTTAAAAGAAAAGCTACATATCATAAACATGTGAAAGCTGTCAAGACCAAACATATGCATTAAAGTTGTTATGGTCAACTTAATTTATGGGAAACCTTGACGACTTTAATTTGTCCTTAATTAAGGAAAGAAACTTTAATTCCATGTCCAATTAGAATTAATTCTTCTATTTGGATTTGTCCTTACTTAAATTTATCCTTTACGATCTCCCCCTTGGCAATTCCATAACAAAACCAAATTAAATTTCAATTCAAAACTTGCACACTTAACAATCAACTATTACAATTAACGAGTTAAAAAGAATTAATTGGGTCTTAAAGGCTTTAATGCATATCTTTGGTCCTTAACAACTTAATTTGTTCTTAATTTGTCCCGTAAAGTCAAATTAATTTGTCCATGCTTTCCCGTAAAGTCAAATTTATGGCGAATCCAAACAAAAGAATTAAGTTGTAATTAAGGACAATATTTAGTATTTGGACATCGAATAGGATTCAAGTTTCCTAAATCAAACAATGATGGAGTTTCTCAATCGGATAAAACTGAGTTTCCAAATTGGACAAGGATCGAGTTTCCTGATATATTGCTATTATAATTAGGAAACCTAAACAAAGAAAGAAACTGAATAAAGATTGAGTTCTTGTAGATAAGTTTCCAAATCCTATGGAATCCCAATAACACTTGAAGAATTTCCTGACGAAGAATCTAAATATATGACGATTTTGTTTTCATTTCGAGAAATTTATTTATGCATTTGAGTTCTGATTAGAATAGGACTTTGTAAGTCTGTATATATGCACTCAAGCTTAATGTACAAATAACAATTGAAGGGATATATTATGGAGTCTTGTGATTTTTTTTCTTTGTCAGCTTATAAGTCCTTCACTTGTTTTTCTTTACTCTTTGATAAGTCTGTTCACTTTCTAAGGAGTTGAAAAGTTTGTTTTCATTTGGTCTAAGTGTTTCGAGGATTTGAGCAAGTGCTTGAAAGAAGTCGTGTGAGGGGTCGTGGAGATTTCGAGTCAGTATTTATAACCTAATTACATAGTGAAAGTTTAGGTGGTCTCTAAAATGGAACCTGGAGCTTTACCTAAAATAGTTGGTAAAGGGTTTCTTCATTACCAATCTTATGTTCATTAATTCTATGATTGGTTGATTTGGAGATTTCAAAAATTAATATCTAAAAACAAACACACCTTTTTCTAGTTCAATTCATATTCTAATTTAGTATGACTCTTATTTTTGCAAATTTATAACTCAACCAACTTTTTTTCCTTAATTTCTTTTCTTATAACGCACATTGAGCGTTCTTTGTTACGCTTATTATTTTTTAAATTATAAAAAAAAGATTGATCCTTAGGAGGTATAAAGTCATATTATTTTTGTACTTGTTAAATTGAATTCTCTTCTTTGTCTATTTTTATATATTGGGCCTTTCATATAAAAGCAAGGAAAAGAGCTACCAATGAACTAGTGAGAAGCCCCTTTAATGACATGTCACTTATCAAAATAACCATCTTTTGGGCTAAGACAATTTAAAGGAATAGCTACCTATACACAAACATGTGAAAATTGTCATGCCTATTATATTTCTAAACAACAAAAAAAAAAAAAAAAACAAATTAAAATAAAAAATTGGGAGATATAAGTTGAAAAGTGGTGAATTCATTTTATTTTTTTCCCAGTTGTAACTTATGGCTTTTGAAGAGTGTTCTATCTTGGCATTTATAATTTTAGTGTTCCATTGAATTTAGTTTGATGATTTTTGAAATCGTATGTGCACTTCAAGTATCACTTGTATAGCCTTTAGATGTTAAGTATTACAAGTTCATATCTTGATAATTGTTCAATTCGTTTCATTTTTTAATCTTGAAGAATATAATTAAAATAGTGTTTGAGAAAATTAAAGGACGAATTAATAATTTAATTGCTCAGACCTAATTCAATTAATTTATCTTTAATTTCAATTATGTAATTCTTTAATTTTTATTTTTTAGCACAGATCCTTATGAATGTTTACAGCTTCTTAAATCTTTTTAGTCATTGGGTGTTTGGCTGGGAAGTTGATAAGTTATTGGGTGAACCAAAGACAATTTTTTTGGTTATTTGCTCTTCGCTGGGAAGGTTACTAAGACCTTCAACCCAATGAGCGTTTGGTTTTAATTTTTTTTTTTTACTTCATATCCTATGCCTTCAGTCCTTTAAGATACACCTACCTCATTCAACTCCCTAACTTTTACCTTTTCAAGACAAGGGACTAATTACTTGATCTTTAGTGTTCCAAGTACTCTAGTTAGCAAGAATCAGTTCACATCTCTCCGCTTGGATTTGTGCTTGTCCTATCCTTATCCTGACTCGGTTTTCATCCAGTCTAGGGCTCTTGGATCTGTGACTAGGATTGTTCTTGCTCCAGGCTCTTATTTCGCTTTTCAAGTGATTTCATTTTTAGTTTTAGTCCTTTGTTTGAGTCTGCCTTGGTTTGGAGTCGTTCTGGTTTGAACTATTTTTGTTTGTTTTTCCCGTTGGCTTTTTTTTTTTTTTTTTTCATGTGTGTGGGGTGGATGAGATGACAATAATTGGATAAACAAAATAAGGATTTTGATATGAATTGAGGATGGTATGATTATTGATGCTTACTGATTACGCTTGAAAAAGGTAATCTAAAACTTTATTTTTCATTATTAGATCAGGTAATTTATTTTAGTGATGAATTCTCAAACATAAGTGTAAATCTCAAGTCTAGTTGGTTTAATTATTGGAAAGTTTAAAGGCTAATAATTAAAGGCTGCTAAATTGGTAAAAACTTTTAAGTAAAATCAAGGTATTATGATATTCTTATATTAAAAACCCTTAAAGAAATAAAAATAAAACAGAAAATATAGGTTAACCAGCACTTGCGATTTAGATGTATCTTCGGTTTTTATGAAAAAAAACTAGAACAAGAGCAATTGCGACCAAAAGAATACTCCTTATCCATTAGTGAATCTCTTTACCTTTTAAAAACTCGTCATAAGGGTTCCTCCAAAGTTCAAATACTTCAAAGGAGAATTTGTCAATAGCATCGACTTTGGAATCAAATTAGTTCCCTCTAATTTTCTTCATGTTATCCACGCTCTAACAACTTATTATCTTTCCTTATTCGTACTTTATATCTCACTACACTGGTGCGGATAGGAGCGGTGAACGAGCATTAGTTTTGTAAGGTATATAAATAGAGTATTCATCATTTGTTGGTGGTGAAAAAATATGATAATAACTATTTTATATACTCATGTAATGCGCGAATGAGTTTTGAAAATTCTCATTTCTCAATATTTTTTTGCATAATTTGTTGGTATATTTTTACTAACAGAACATGTGAATCCCTTTAACTAGGAAGAAATAGAAGTACTAAAATAATGCAATAAAACAATCATAAAATTGAAACTTATAAAGATGCAAGCTTCAATAATCTATAACTACCTCAATGAATGTGCTTCTTGACTTTTAACTTGAAGACCCTTTGGGGTGTCTCATTGATATGCTATTATAAATGGGCGAGGAATCATTTTGATTTATTTATTTTTTTAAATCTAAAGTGAAAAGTGAAAAAGGAAAATATATATTTCTATATACCAACAACTAACAATCTATTTTGCATATGCTAGAAAAGGATAATGATAACAGGAGAGTAAATGGAAAATGTAGTAATGGAAGAATATATGTAATGATGTGTTGTGTTTACAAGAAAGAATATAACAATATATGGACTGAAATAACATAATTAAGGAAAGTAGAATATTTTAGAATATTCTAATAACATATGATAATAAAATGTATTCTAATACTGATAAGGTAAACTTATAATAATATAATATATTCTAACAACATGCAACTTAATAATTGTTTCGAAAATTCTTGTTGCTTTGACCAATATATTTTCATACTCCAACAATAGATCTGATTGATTAAAATTTGATTGATAAATTTATTTAGATCATTTTTGTTTTCTAATTACTATTATAAAACAAAATTTATTTACAAATATATGCTCATAAATTTACATATCAAGCATGCTTTTACAATTATCTAAACAAACTCATATTATACATGTCAAGCTCAATATTTATAAAGAAAAAAGATAACAATACCAAAAGGTACACATCAAATTAGGAAAAAAAAGTACTTTTATTTGTAAAATTTTAATCATTAAAATAAATTTGTTGTACAAATTTTAATGATTAAAATTTTACAAATAAAAGTTTAAAAGTTAGTAATTAAAGGCTATTAAATTAGTAAATTATTTTTTAAGTAAAATCAAGATATTATGGTAATTAAAATAAAAATCATTAAAAAAAATAAAATTAAGCAGAACAAACAGATTAGCCGGGTAAAACCGACGGAAAAACCGGGGAAAAACCCCTCCAGACCGGGAGGTTTCCTTTAGAGTCCAAACAATTAAACCGGAACAAGATTCCTCGTTCGCTCTCTTTCCGTCTCTTAAACATTCTCGTCGAGGTTTCCTCTCGTGTCCGGAACGAGATTCCCTCTAGAGGCCAAGCAATTCAATGGCGAATTCGTCAATGACGTCTACCCTAAAAGCTTATTGGTTCCCTCTAATTCTCTTCGCATTGTCCATGCTCTATCAGCTCATTATCCTCCCTCGTTCGTTCCCTCCGTCTCACTACGATGGTAAGTCGCTCTTTTCTTGACTCTCAATTACCCTTCTTCTTTTTCTCTCTCTTTTTCCACAATCTAATTTTGACAATAATCGTTCTTCTAATCGTAATTACAGTTTTGGGTATTAAGATGCATAGTTCTATTGATGAAGTTAAACAAGCCTACGAGAGGCTCTCATCCAAGTGGTAATGTAAAACTCTTTGTTCATCTGATCACTTTTTTGAAGCTGCTCTTTTGGTTTAGCATAGAGTTAAGTGTACTGTTTCTAATAATTATTGTTATTATTATTTAGTTATTTATTTTTTTCCCTCCGATGCTTGGTCTTGATTCTGTTTAACCCTTGAGGGCTCTTTGTTCGGTTTTCTTTGAGTCTTCACTTCGTTGTTATTAATCAATTTTTGATATTCATGGAGTGGTTTTATGTGATGCATGTTTGTGTAGTTATGCCGTTACACAATGCGAGTAAGGTTGTCAGTAGAGACTATAATAAGAATTTGAGGTATTATGAATCTAAATCTGCAGAATTTGATGAAGTTTAATGGTAAAGGCTTTGGGTTACTATCAAACCCTTTCATTATGCCCTAGTCTCTCTCTCTCTCTCTACACATGCACACACTAGGTGGATTGCACGTGCGTAGCACATGTATGTGTAAAATATATATTTTATATTTGTTTGTAGGAAAAAAGTTTGTCTTTAGAAATAATATTACAGTGGAATTCATGAGGCAATCCATAAAAATATTGTATTCAAGTATAAGGGAAAGAATAATATATTCTTACATATACATGCTCCGTAAAGAGATAGCAGGATGAACATATTTACAACCTGAGATATAGACAAAACCACACGTGACAATAGTAAAAGGATTCCAAAAATACGTAGTGGCAATATCCCCAAGAGATTAATGATTGAGGAACAAATAAAAATGTATTTTTAAACAAAGGAAAAATTGGATTAGAACTATTTAGAGACAGCACATTAAAAGAAGTATTCTTTTGAGCACTTTTAGAAATCATAACACTTTTCCTATGAATTGGCTGATAATGCTTCCTCCTTTTCCTACAAGTCAAAGGAGAATCTAGCCATACAAAGTATGTGGTAGGATAGCTGACCTCCTTAATGGAATATCTTGAATAATATGAAGTTAAGGAATGAGCATGTGAAAATGAAACTTGATAATGTTCCAGGAAGAAGTGTTATAAATCAATTGTTTAGTTTATCATTTATACATCTAAAGCTTCCACACTCAACTTGCAAGCATTTCTGCTGTCCATGGAACCATAAATAACTCGGGGTGACTGATGAGGAAGTGCATCTAAATTCAAAAATATAAACTGTTACTACTCTATAAAAAGGCATTTAGAAGTGGCAAGTATATTCTATTTAAAAGGTCACTATTTTAAAAAACAAAGTAAATTTATAATTGAAATTAATATCTCCATGTAATAACATACATAACTAGAAGTAAGCAAAAAAAAAAAAAAAAAAAAAAATCAAAAGATCGTTATGAAAGGCCATTGTAAACCTTGACCTCAATTACTGATAAAGGAATTCTAAAGCTCTCAACTAAATCTTGTCAATTTTGCACAATACTAACACCAAAAGTATTAATTCAATGATAAGGGAAAAAAGGCAACTGAATTATGTAGAGGATGTGAAAAGAAGTCTCATACCAACGATAAGGAGAAAGAAACTCATGAATATAAATGGCGGTTGCAGCAATTGATAGAAAACAACACTTTAATGAACAATTTACTAAGATATGAAAAATCCAAGCAAGTTCAGATGGCTCAAAATATCAATAACGAATTACATAATTAGTGAGGGATTTTAAGGAAGAAGATTATCTTTAATTTGTTATTCGTCATATGCTATTACGATAGATGATCAACAACAATGACCTGGAATAATTATCAGTTACCATAAGCAGTTTAAATCTAGGTTCATTCCTTACCTTACCATACTTCAGTCTAATAAAATCTAAAACTTGGCCCTAAATACCTTCTTGCTAGTCAGCCACCTTACTTAAAAAATAAAAAATAATTTTGCATAACTTTGCGTTAACATTGAAGTGGTAATTGTGCTTGTAGGGATGTCCGGTTATCATACTTTCTCAAGTGTCATTGTCCAAGTGTTAAGTATCCAATATGGGTATATTATATATTTAGAAGAATCAATTAACATAGGTTGAAAGGAATACATTTGTCTACATTGTATAGATGTTTTTATTTATTTTTTTTTTTTTGGGGGGGGGGCGGTACACCCGGTACAGAGTAGGATTTGATAAGTTGCTTGTCATTGAAGACTTGCAAAGGGACATCAACTATATACATCTCCCAAGGCTATTAAATAAAGAAACATTTCCCTTGAATGGTTTGTTAGTCTGACGTAGGATGGTCCTCCTTGGGGTATGACTTTTGATTATCTTTAATATTTTTCTATTTAAAGAGGTGCATTTGTTGGTAGAGATAATGGTTTGAATATTATGATTTTGATAATGAAATGAAGCTTGTGAGTTGATTTTCCTTCCTCTCTTGGCTTTTCCTTCCCTTAGCTACTTTTATCTCTCCTTATCTTAATGTTCTTTTCATTTCGCATCATATTTGGTATTAGAGTCAAATTTTCTATTTCAATTTTGTTTCAATGGATTCTACCCATGATGAAACTATTAAAAGGTTGTTGCCTCAAATGTATTCCTCTGCAAGAGACTATCAATTTGTTTCTCTCTGGTAGGAGCTTCAGGAACTAGCTTCTAGGTTTTTTTCTCTCTTGGAGTAGCGTTAGGAACAAGGTAATTGATAAGCTTAAGAGGTCCCCTTGCTTGTTGGATGTGGTGAATATGTAAAGGGCTTCTATGTTTTGTCATTTCATCGGTCATAAGTACAAATATCCCATAACATACATTTATATAATTTTATTGAACTTAAGTGTGAGCATATATACATTCAAGTATAAATAGCTTATAATTTTGGGTGTATATATGTGATTTTGAGATGGTGATGCAAATTAAAATATTAATTTTATTTTATTAAGACTTTATTTTATTTTAGGGAATATTTTGTTTGGATTTATTTAGAGTAGGATTTGTTAGAGATTTTACAGGATACTTATGTTTGATTTTATTTTATTTTTAGTTATCTTGAGGATTTGTTAGCCTATTTAAAGGCTTGAGATTATTTTGATTAGGGAGACTTGAATTATGAAGAATATTGATTGGCATGATGCCTTTATTTTCTTTCCCTAATCTCTCCTTCTCCTTCCTTCTTTCTCTCTTGTTTAGTCTTTTTATCTCTTTGCTCTTTTCTTAATCTTTTCTTCTTCTTACTTCTTTCTCTCTTGCTTATCTTTTTCTCTTTGCTTTAATTTCGATTGTCTAGCATCAAATTTGGTATCAGAGCCGTACTCTTGTTTATAAATCCTAACCCTAAAACCTCAACTTTATTGTTCATCTACTAGAACGACATCGTCTTACCCCCATCATCCACTTTGCTAAGCTCCGTTTTCGACGAACCCAGACAAGCATCTAGATTAATGACTACCACCCACCTTCACTAGCAACTCCATTGTTGATAACCTTGTTTCATAGCCCTGTTGCCGACATCGCCAAAATTCCCAAAACCCTAATCAATTATCGCCTTTGATCAAGTCCTTTGCCATTAGCCATCACCTTGTGACATCCTTGCAACCCATTGTGACTCTGATCGTCAACTAACCTCATAGCCCATCAACGTCGTCAACTCAACCTAAACCCTTCATTGTCTGAAGGCATCCATCACAGCATTTGAAAAGCTTTCTTCCACCAATATCGACCAACAACCCCAAACAACAACAATCGGCAGCCATCACCAACCAACACAAACTCTTCGTTGACCATTGAGCATTGTCGTCATTTGTCTCCGCTAACTCTAACAGTGGTCTTCCGACAACTTTCAATTATTCAGACTTTATAGAAATATATCTATATATTTGCTTATCTCTCTCTCTCTCTCTCGAAAAAAAGACGGTTTTGTTTTGTGAAAAAAATCATTTTTTTTAAATGTATATATTTATATATGTATTACAAGTATGATTACAAGTATCGAACTCATGATAGGGAGCAAAAGTACTATAGTCATCAGATGGAGTTCCCTACTCATTTCAAAGTATGAGCCCCTAGCAACATTCACCTAGAACCTCCTAGTTTTGATGGTCATCTTAATCCTAAAGATTTCGTCAAGTGGCTTGAAGATATGGATCAGTTTCTTAACTGGTTTGAATTTGCTAAAGAGAGGAGTTGATTATGTTAGTACAAGGTTGACCGGAGATGTTCTCCTTCATTGGGAGGATGTAGAATATTGCGTTGCAAAAGGCTATGACATGCCTATTCAAATGTGGGATGAGATAAAATGCCACCTTCAAGCCAGATTTTTACCCTTGACTTATTGTGCCAAATTGTTGGTCCAATGGATTCCACCTAAATCAACTAAAGGAAGTTCTTATCCTTTAAAACAAGTGTTATCATCCAATCCAGAGTAGGTACTAGTTTCTTCATGTAATACCCCCTATGCTGGATGATTGTAACAAGTTTATTGATGAATGTGTGACGGAGCCTGACAAATATTATCTAGAAGTGCTTTTATGAGCCTAACCTTACAGACATTGATGATTTAGATCAATTTGATAATTTTACTGATGAGTTATCGTGCATTGTTGCGTCATCTAAAGAGGTTGCCTAGATCAATGAGAAAAGAGACTATTGATGGCCATCGAGATGAAAAAGTTTATGATTTGGGTGTGGTTGCGCCTTGCATCATTATACAACCTAAAGAGGCTATCCAAATCATTGAAAAAGCATGTATTGTCGAGGTTCTTATCGGTGCGATGTCTCAGTCTATGCATAAGACCTAAAATGTTGTTTTGGATTTCATCCTCCCCATTGAAGATTTGAAGTGCTTCGTCAACAATTTAATCCTTTTTTTTGGCACTCTTTCGGACTTAACAAGGTCTCTCACTAGAATTGAGATTTTTCTATCTTGGGAGAATTGGTGGGGATATCAGGTTTTTACCTCTCCTTATGCTTACGCAAGTGCATGAGCTCTGTGAGTAGCTTGCACATTTACTCTGTTTGTAGCCCAAAGATTAAAGGCGGAGCTTACGGGTTCAATTCGTTGGAGTCGAGGTTTTTCTCAGCCGGGGGAATGATGTAAATCCAAATATTATTTTATTAAGACTTTATTTTATTTTAGGAAAATCATTGTTCGGATTTATTTTAAATAGAATTTTTTAGAGACTTTATAGGATACTTATCTTGATTTTATTTTAAATTTAGTTATCTTGAGGATTTATTAGCCTATTTAAAGGCTTGAGATTATTATGATTAGGGAGACTTGAATTATGAAGAATATTGATTGGCATGATGCTTGTGTTTTATTAACCTAATCTCTTCTTATTTTTCTAACTTCTTTCTCTCTTCCTTAATCTCTCTCTCTCTCTCTCTGCTCTTTTGCTAATCTCTTCTTCTTCTTGCTTCTTTCCCTTTTATCTTTGTCTCTCTTTGCTTTAAAATCTACTGTCCCGCATCAATTTTGTCAGAGGCAGGCCTCAAAACATTGATCGAATTAACTTTTTTCTTTTTTTTTTTTTTTTTTTTTTTTTTTTTTTTTTTTTGCTTCTAAAATCAAAAAGCTTTTCGCTTTTCAAGGAAAATACACTTTTTCCCTCTTTCTAAAAGCATTTATTTGAGTATGAATCACAAGTTTTACATTTTTACTTCATGAAAGGTGGCAAAAAGCTACTTAATGTAATTGTTACAAAATGTTACCTTCATTTGGTATGCGGCAAAGGTCTAATTTCTGCTGTGTTGGTTTAGCATGGCCATGTTATTATATTTCTTTGCTGAACAGTTATCTGGTAGAAGTGTGCAACAATAAAAAAATATTTACGTAGTTCACTTGGAGTATAAATCTGCACAGGACCACAGCTAACTGGAGTGTTCCATAGATTTATCATTTCCCCCTAAAAAATTGGAGAAGAATCTGTTCCTAGCTTCTCAGATATATGGATCGGATATTATGACAATTAGTTTTCATAAGAAAAATAATTATCTGGACACAAACCTCAAACAGACGGGCATACTGGGCTTCCATTGAATGTGGGGCATTGTCTTTCTTCAATAGATTATAGAATGCTGTGCTTTAATTCGACAGATATTTAAGATGCTGTTGGAACTTTTTTCAATAGGATCATAGAATGGTGTGGTTTAAAAGGAGTTGTATAGATTTTGTAAAAGGCCTCCTTGGACTGTGATTTCGTTGGTCATTAGGGCAGGCATTCTACGGTAATGTTGTTTTGGCCCTCATTTATAAAAAAATGTTGCTTTGGTTCTTGGCTACTTTTTTTTGACCCACCACCTCTTATTTTTCTCATCTCTTAACAATCATGGTGGTGGTTAATTTTTTGATATTAGCAATAATGGTTGTTGTATTTTAGCTTTGATCTGGTCATATTTCCTTCATTTAGAAGTACTGGCTTGTGGCATATCTGGAACTTAAATATTGTAAAATTCAATTTTATTTTTGGAGATTTTGGGCATGGGTGATGGTTAAACTTGGTCACTATAGAAGTTGAAGTATTAATTTTTTGACTAGTACCAGAATAGAAAGCAGACTTATTCGTTTAATAAATTATGATATATTGAGGGTTCTACTATGTATCTCTTTTTTCTTTTTCAATTTTCAGCTATAATATGAGCATGCTTACATCATTATATCTCATCGTGAAAATCAAGTTGATTATGCAACATTCTAAATCTGTCACGGTAATGTTATCTTATGTGGTTGATGCTGATCTTTCTGCAAGAAGTGAGTGAGATACTTTAACTGTATCTGTGGCATATAATAAGTTAGTGATATATGTAAACTTTCTTTGTGATATAACTCTCTTAACTAATGTTGTGTTCTACCAAATATTATATCTAGCTGACAAATGCATTATTTCAGTGTGATCTACCAAATATTATATCTAACTAACATATGCATTATTTCAGGGATTTGGACATGGAAGTTACTTCTGCCTTTGATTTTATCAAGGTTCGTGTCTATTTTGCCTCTCAAGGTGATTTACAAAGTCAGTTTCATTTATTTGCATGTGCATGTCTTGGGTGGGGGTGGATTTGGAATGTTCTGATTCAAAACCTTTATCTCCAAGCAGATTTACCCATCAGGAGAGGTCTACACTACTCTGAAATTTTTTTTCAGCAGTGGGAAGATAGTGTGGTGCAATCCTGTTGTAGAACCCAAATTAAATAAATGACGGTCCACACTGATGTGGACTACTAAATTCTGGAATTTGGGTGTGTATCCTCCTGCGAATGCTATTTTAAGGCCAGGATACTGCTTTGGGGCAATGGAAGGAATTTCCAATATTATTGTATATTTTTTCTTTTAATTTCAATAATCTTTTTTTTTTTTGGGGCCTTGAAACTACGCTGTATTGTTGTTAATTTTTGAGTCCTTTTATTACTCTTTTAGTGTTACAACTGTTTAAGATATGTGGTCTGATTTCAGATTCGATATGCTTTTGAGCTGCTGACAAATCCAGTATGGAAGAGGGATTATGACTTATTCAGTGTTGATGAGCACACTGTGAGTTTTTAGCCATCAACCTGTCAATATGGAAAGCCTATGATGCTTAATTCATAGCTTAACTATTTTAGTTTGCCTAATTATATTTTGGCGATCGTTTGATGAATGATTTTGATTTCTTCAACTGTAGCATGTTTTTAAAAAGGTGATCATGCTGGGATAGTGCCTAGTTCTTGCCTTTACTATTTTCATTTGCCCAATATATATATTTTGGCAATCTTCTGATGAATGATGTTGATTTCTTCACTGTAGCATGTTATGGAAAACGTCAAGGAGCAACATGCTGGGGCAATTTTTTCTGAAATTGACATTCCTTTGCTGGAGTCTGCTTCATTTGGTTAGTTGAGATGTTCCATACTAGACTATTTTGTAGTTTTTGTTTGGAAACATGCATCGTGTGTTGTTGGATAGACAGCTCTAATATATTGATATCAGTTCTGCCTTGTACCACTCCTTTCATTTTTTTTTTTTTTTCCTATTTATCTTTCCTGTTAAATCATATCCAGAGGATCATGCTTTTGACGTCATCACCTCTGGGAACTTTCCGACCAAGTTTGAAAATGAAAAGGCATTGTTAATTCAGGTATTCTTGGTAGCTACAATTATGATGTATCTTTGCTATTGTAACAAGAGCTGGTCCTTCATTCATTGAATAGACCAGCATTATATGGTTCTTCAAATGCATGGATTGCATTTGAAGCTTTTGTTTGTGTCCAAAATTTCTAGTTGGACATTCAACAAACAATCATGTCAAATTATTTAATTTAGTATGCAATTATATGTAAAATCCCCTTGCTTCATCACTTTTGTGGCATGATTTCTTCGAAGAAGATGAAGTATACCGCTCAATGTCGCATAAAAGCATATTTTATCTTGGTAAATGAAAAATAATAGTAAGAAATCTAAATGCATAGCCATGCTTATTGTCTTGGGACTTGGGAAAATTTAAGGAGAAAGAGACAAGCATGGATTTGGATTGGTACTTCTTTGGGTATGCTTCACTTATGTTTGACGGAATGTGAATCTATGCCTTGAAGCTTTGGTGGATTTGAAGTGCAATGACAATTTTTATATCTATACTACCATAAAAAGTCCCAATGTTTGGAAAACTTTTTTAAACTACTTTGCCTGGTTTTTTCAATTTAACTCAACTTTATTCTTTCATTATTTTAATCTAACTCTGTAATCTAGCTCCACTAGAATTTTTAATGATGGTACATTATCTTTTTTTTTTTTTTTTTTGTAAATTCAATTCAATCTAATCCAACTCTGTAACCTAGCTCCACTAGAATTCTTCATGATGGTGCATGTCATAGACACTGATAGCAGAAGTAATTGATAGCGTTTTGGACACGCCAATTCCCCGGCTAGTGCTACCAAGGAATACTTATAGGCAATGTTTGTTTGAGGGATTAGATGAAGGGGTATAAGTAATACCATGGGGTAATATATGTGATTAGATATGATATGGGATTATTTTTTTAGTGTTCGGTCGGTGGGATATGAAGTGGGATAAAAGCTGTGATTTGACATGTGATGTGATAAGAAATAATTTTGAGTCTTGATTTTGACAGGAAACAAATCCAGAGATGGGGTATAAGCAGTTCCATGGTACTAATAATCCCCTCCCACTTTTTCTAACCAACCATGGGATTAGAGTAGGTCCCACAGACATACACACCAATCCCAAGTTTTAATCCTGTAAACAAACGTGACAACATTGATTTTTTTTTTTTTTTTTTGGGTAAGTAACAAAATTTGGATTAAAGGGAGAATAAATTATATAGTCCAGAGGGCATATCCTCGATGTACAAAAGAGGAGTTACTATCTAGTATCTTTACCAAAGATAGGAATCCCCTAAGTTGTGTAAGAAGTAAGAATTAAGGCTATGCAATTTGCTTTATTCATCAAATTATAAATTCCACCAGTATTAAAAAATTTATATAGTAATTTTATAATCAAATTGTTATTCTAGAAAATATAGGGTATGATGACATTTACATAAAAGTTTAATTTTTGTACCAAGTAATTTAGATAATATTGATCTCATTTGTAATATATCATATTATATATATAAAGAGTAGAATTTGGCAACATCGTTGCACCACGTTGAACCTAATTTGCACTACGATTGTGACATGCGGCACCTAATTATAACTATCTTGCTCCACGTAGGACTCAACTTTTGCTAGGTTGTGACACGTGTAGCCTAATTATAGTTATCTTAATTATCTTATACAAAAATTAGTATTTTACATGATTACTACTTATTTAGAATTTTTAATTTTATTTAAATTAGAATGTTCGTGGATATCACTTGATATTTTGTCACGTTCTGAATTTTACACAAATCCGGGAGCGTGAACAAACAAACATAACTCACCAAACCATCAATCCAAACTAATTAGAGCCAATTATATTTAATAAAAAATAAATTAACAACCACCAAACTTAGATAATAAAAATTCCATCTCTAGTATCCTAAATTGAGACTTATACAATAATCGAAATCCAATCAAAATAATAAAAAAGCTAAATAATTATACAGTTCTCTCCCTAAAACATAGGTAACGGGTTACTCAAAATATTTATGCTGCCTAAGCAAACCCACTACGACCATCGTCTGGTGTAACACTCACACCTGCATTTGAAATTGTAGGGGTTGAGCACAATATAAAAAAACCCAATGGTGCTCAAAGAAAAATAAAAGTTAAATAAATTATGCATGGGTGTCTTAGCATAAATCTCTAGCATGCCATGCCCACATACGTGACGTAGTAAAAATATTTAATTTAAATATTTGAATATGAAATAAAAATAATTTATTACAACAAAACCATAATCACAATTCTTGGGTTAGGTATTGCTTCCCGGTCAGTCTATGCCTCAGCCATAGGATACCAAAAATATCAACCCATCAATGTTTTGTAGATTACTAGCCTACTGAACATGATACCTAACCTCGCGCGGGTTCTTGATCTTTCACCAGCAAAGGTTTTAGCACCAATTATTTTTCCCCGTACCTCTCAACTGAAAACCAAAATCACAAAAAAATCAATGAATAAATAATTTATTTATTTATTCAAATCCAAATAATTCTTTAAAAATATTTCTTTTCCTTATTCAAGGTTCCATAACAAAACACAAAATTAAAATAATTTTTTCCTTATACGAATTTAATTTTAGTTCTTCAAAATCAAAATCAAAATCAATTTCTACATACTTTTCCAATCCGCAAGACAACCATAATCACCTAATTTATCATGCAACAATAAACCAAAGACTCACAAAATTAAACCACACATAATAAATTTAAGGAGAAAGTACAAAAACCACCGCTACACTTTACCCTCGGTGACACTTTGATCCCACTAGAAAGGAGGAATGATGAATTTGCCCACACCTTAGCGGTGCCAATTAACACCCAACAGAGGGAGGGACCTGATTGGTACTTGACCAAAAGTGTAGCGATTTGACTGTTGCAATTGAAACGAGAGAAATGACGAATTTGTCCTCTCCTTAACGGTGCCAATTAACGGCCAACAGAAGGAGGGACCTGATTGTTGCTTGACCAAAAGTGTAGGGATTTGACTGTTATAATTGAAACGAGTGGGACCAAAGTGAGATCGAGGGTAAAGTGTAGGGGTGGTTTTTGTATCTTATCCTAAATTGGATAGGGACTAAAATCAGACCGAGAGTAAAGTGAAAGGATGGTTTTTGTACTTTACCTTAAATTGGATATGATCAAGGAGGGGAAATGATGAATTTGTTCTCGCCTTAACAGAGCCAATGAACAGCCAACAGATAGAGTGACCTGATTGTTGTTTGACCGAAAGTGTAGGGATTTGACTGTTGCAATTGAAACTAGTTGGACAAAAGTGAGACCGGGGGTAAAGTGTAGACGTAGTTTCTGTTCTTTACCTTAAATTTAATTTTTATTTAACTTTACCGTTATCTCAAATTAAATTTGCAAAAGAAAACCGAGAAACAATGCTTCAGACTAATGCACTGCCACTGCCAAGCCGCTACCAATTTTTTTTCTCTCTCTATTGAATTGTTTTTCTCGGTGGCGTGAACATGTGAGTGTATATATATACATTGATGGCATGAACAAACGTGATTTCAGGAGGTGGATTCCAATTAGAATTTCCGAGTCTAAACCTATTACACTTTCATTGCAAATTGAATTAGGAATTACACGTTTTTCCAAATCCATCTATTTACCCATCAACTGGCAGCACATTTTTTTTTTTTTTATAACTTTTTACACTTCCAAAGTACTGCTGCGTGCAACCATTTATATATGTGATACATTGTGTGATTATACCACAATTCTACTTGAATTAGAATTCTTAACCCACGTTCAAGCCGTCAAATCCTAACTAATGCCTCTTTATTATTTTTATTAACTTATTATTTAATAGATATATATACACCAATATATATAATTCCATAGATTAACGTAGACTTTGAAAAAAAGAGAATTTTAAATTTCATTAAATTAATAATTTATCTTAAATTTTTTTCTTATAAAATCATAATTTATAATTTCCAAAAAAGTATTACCACTATAATTCCTCACAAAATCCATGCACAATCAAATCAAATATTAATTTAATTTAACCAAGGCAAAAATGAAGATTCTGGGTTATCACAGCCTACCCTCGTTAAAAAATTTCGTCCTTAAAATTTAAAAAATACCTGACTTGTTGAATAATTCTTGATATATATTCCTCATCTTTGACTCTCGTTCCCAAGTCGACTCCCGGACACCATGATGCTTCCATAGCACTCGAACTAAGAGAATGGTCTTCCCTCTTAGAACTTGTTCTCGTGAATCTAAAATCTTCCTCGGCTTCACTTTGTATGTCACGTCTGAGTCAACCTCGAGCTCGGTCCAATCAAGAATATGTGGTGGATCGGCATTATACTTCCTTAGTATAGATACATGGAAAACATCATGTACACGCGATAATTGTGGTAATAAGATAGGACGGTAGGCTATATCTCTAATTTTAGCCAAAGTCTCAAATGGTCCAATAAATCTAGGTGAAAGCTTCCCTCTGTGACCAAAACGAAATACCTCTTTCGTGGCCAGATCTTTAAGAACACATGATCTCTTATCTCGAACTCCAATGGTCTCCTTCTTTGGTCAGCATAGCTCTTCTGGCGACTCTGCATTGTCTCAAGCCTTTGGTGGATTACCTTGACTTTCTTAGTGGTCTCTCTGACAAACTTTGGCCCAATAACCGTTGCATCTCCAATTTCAATGCAACAAACCAGTGATCTACACGGCCTACCATATAATGCCTCAACAGGTGCCATCCTAATACTTGACTATTAGCTATTATTATAGGCAAATTCCACTAATGGCAAATGATCCTCCCAATTGCCTTGAAAATCAAGTACACAAGCCTTGAGTATATCTTCTAGAATCTGAATAGTAGTCCATTTTGACTCCCCATCAGTCTGTGGGTGGAAAGTTGTACTAAGTGCTACTTAAAGACCTTGCCAAAATCAAGAGATGAAAGGAGAATCCCTATATGAGATAATAGAAATAGGAACTTCGTGAAGTCTTACAATCTCCTTGATGTAAAGTCGAGCGAGAGTATCTATAGAATTAGTTAAACGAATGGGTAGGAAATGAGCCGACTTTATCAATCTATCCACCACTACCCAAATTGTGTCATGACTCTTCTGTGATCTTGGTAGCCTGGAAACGAAATCCATTGTCACATTCTCCCATTTCCACGTTGATACTGGTAGTGGTTGTGGCATGCCTGCCGGTCTCTAATGTTCGGCCTTTACTTGTTGACAAGTAAGGCACCCACTGACAAATTTCGTTACCTCCTTTTTCATTCCCACCCAAAAGAACTGTCGACACAAATCACGATACATCTTGGTGCCTCCTGGGTGCACGGCAAGCTTGGAGTGATGAAACTCTCTCAAAACTTCATCTTGAATAGATGCTGGCACAAATAATCTACCTTGATACTCAAACCACTATCTGTATCAGAGGTCCAGCCTGGTAATCCTTCTGCACTACACTTTTGCCCTATTCACATTGGACTCAACATCTAATCTTTGAACCTCTGTCACACGAGTCACCAACGTCGGTTGTGCCACCATAGAAAGAAGAGTAACATGTCCTTCTCTTTGGTGAAGGTCAAACTCTCCAATCTCTGCAGTCATGTCACATTCCCTCATCGCAAGGCTATCCAAAACGTTACGAGTCTTCCGACCAAGAGCATTTGCAACCACGTATGCTTACCATGGATGACACTGCAATTCAAAGTTATAATCTTCCATGTATCCCAACCATTTCCTCTGTCTCAGATTCAAATCCTTTTTGGGTAAAGATATACTTTAAACTCTTGTGATCTGAGAATATCTCAAACTTCTCTCCATATAGGTAATGTCTCCAACTCTTTAAAACATAAATTACTGCTGTTAATTCTAAATCATGTTCTAGATAATTTTGCTCATGAATTTTTAGCTGTCTTGACCCGTAGGCCTCAACCCTGCCTCCTGCATAAACACACACCCTAATCCCTCCTTAGATGTATCACAATACATGGTATAACCCAATCCTCTTTCTAGATCACTAACACTGGTGCAGAAGCTATTCTCATCGTCAATTCTTGAAATGACTTTTCACAAGCCTCATCCCATACAAATTTTATCCCTTTTTGAGTCAACCTAGTCATTGGTGCAGCTCACCTCAAAAAATTCTGAACAAACCTTTGGTAATATCCAGCTAATCCCAAGAAATATTGAATCTCAAATACTGTCTTTAGATGCAGCCAATCCATAATTGCTTTTATCTCAGATATACACCTTTACTAGACATGACATGTCCTAGAGACTTCACTTCTTCAAGCCAAAACTCACACTTGCTTAACTTGGCATAAAGTTTGGAGCACTAACATCAAATGCTTTTCATGCTCTTCCTTGCATCGAGAATACACCAACACGTCATCAATAAATAATACCACAAATTTACCTAAGTAAGTACTGAATATCTTATTCATCAAATCCATGAAAATTGCGGGGGTATTTGTTAATTCGAAAGGCATCACTAAAAACTTGTAGTATCCGTACCGACTCCTAAAAGCTGTCTTTGGTACGTCTTCCTTCTTCCCTCTTAGCTGATGGTGCCTTGATCTCATATCAATTTTCGAGTAGCACTGTGAACCCTTGAGTTGGTCAAACAAATCGTTGATCCTTGGCAGTCGGTAGTTCTTCTTTATTGTCATTCAATTTTCTAAAGTCGATGTACATCCGCAATGAGCCATCTTTCTTTGCCACAAACAATGCTGATGCTTCCCACGGTGAAGTACTAGGACAAATGAATCCTTTTGCAATTAAATTTTCATGCTGAGCTTTTAGCTCAACCAATTTTGCTGGTGCAAGTCTATAAGGTGCCACGGATATCGGTTTTGTGCTTGGAACTAAATCAATATTAAATTCTACTTTCCGCATTGGTGGCAATTTTATCAAGTCCTTCGGGAAAACATTTGGAAACACACGCACAACTGGTGGCAATTCTATCTCAGTACCCCCTTCTTCCTCCAAAGCTAGCCTAGCAAATAGGTTATACAAATTAACCCTTTTCTACGTATCTAGAAAAGGTGTGACTAAAGGATCTCTACGGTCACCTGTGAATCGTATTTGATCACCCTCGGGTGTATACAGGGTTATTGTACCTTTGGCAAAATCAATTATTGCCTGATAAACCGATAACTAATCCATGCCTAGAATAATATCAAAATTGTTCATCTCTAACACAATCAAATCGAAAAACAAACGATGATCGGATGTAGAGATCTTATTAGTTATAGTGATCTCACACCCTTTACAAACTTGAATCAAAATAGTATGACCCCCACTTGGCTTCTCAACACGCATAAGTGAGGCTAATGGTTCCATAACTAATTTCAGTGTAGATGTAAAACGTGCAGAAATGAATGAGTGCGATGCTCTAGTATCTGTAAGTACTGTGGCTCTAGAAGTAAAAATAAGAAAAGTACCTCTAGCCACAATTGGTTAGTAGGTTCGTCATCTTGTGTCAATGCAAAAACTTTACCTTGTGTCTGTGTAGTTGGTGGTTTGCCACCAATGTTGCTAAAATTTCGATTTAAATCTTAAAATCTTACGGTTTTACGACATTAGAGTAGGAAAACTTTTTCGACTTTACGCTAAATCTTGATTGGGGTAAAATAGGTAAAAGCTCGATTTTGGGACATAAAATCCGTAAAATCCTTATTTTATAGTTGATTTTACTGATTTCAAAAATTAATTTATTTTTGTGTTTTGTCAAATAAAATAGACTTTTATGCTTTTTTGCTTATTACTGTTTTTTTTTTTTTTTTTGTAATTTTTTTTTGATTTTATAACACTATTATTTTCCATAATATACTAGTTGAGGACCATGTGCATTGTTCCATCATATTGACTACCACAAATTAAATGTAGTAGATAGGATGGAAACCAAATGACGTACAACAAAATATCAGAAATGCATTTTAACTTCTACAAAAAATTAAGATAAAATAAATCAGTATTTTAATGTCAATTATATAGGTTACAATAAACACTTTAAAGGTCTCAATTGTGTAGTTGGGTAAAGAGAGTATAAAACCAGATATAGAATTTTTTATGAACTTTGTTGAGGATTTGTTTTGTTGATATAAGTAAGTTTTTGTGTATGACATTTTCTTGATGCATGTCTTTACTCTCTTCTCTTATTAACAAAATTCTTTACTTATCAAAATATATATATATATATATATAGAAGCGGTAAATGAAGAATTATAACATAATAGACTATTTTTTTTTCATATTATTATAAGTATTGGGTAAAATCTTACGATTTTACAATTCAATTTTGTGAACCCTCCATCGATTTTGAGTAAAATCTCAATTTTAACAACCTTATTTGGCACCTTTCTGGTCTTGTTGAGTTCCACCCTGAGTTGCCCTTGAAAATTACAATTGCACGGCCTGTGACCCTGATGTTATAAAACTCTACTGATAAGAAACTGAATGAGTGGGTTGTTGCGGTCGAACAACATTTGAAGTCACCTGTCGTTACGGGCAATCTCTTTGGACCTGGCCTTGTTGGCCACAATGGTAACATGATCTCGACTCAATCCTCTGCTCAACTCTACCTGATCCACCCTTTTGAGGGCATTTTGATTTTCGATGTCCTGGTTGCTTACACTGGAAGCAAACAATTGAATTTTGTGAAGCTGTCCCAGCTGTAGAATGAGTAGGAGGTGCATTGTTCTGTCGATATTGTGAATCTTCTCTGTCTCTTTTTATTTCTCTTTTCTGGTGTAGGAGCTGAACTCTTATTCTGCATGTTGGCTGTCATCTATCTCATGTCATTTAGGTCTTTCTCCGCTATCATTGCTCGGGATGTCAGCATTTTTAGTCCTCCATATGTAGAAGTACTACTTTGCCCTTGATAGTTGGTCTCAAACCCCTTTCAAATCTTCGGCTTTTATTATATTCTGTCGAAACCATCTCTGGTGCGTACTTAGAAAGAGCAAAGAACTTATGCTTATATTCTAAGAGTGTCATTGTACCTTGGACCAAATTCATGAAATCATCCTTTTTTGCATCTCTTAGTGGTAGTGGAAAGAATTTTTCCCTAAACATCTCCTTGAATTTCTCCCAAGTTATTTTACTCATATCCTAGGAATCTTTTATAGATGTCCATCAATCACTCGCTTTTCCAGTCAATTAAAGTGTTGTGTAGGATGATGTAGTACTTAAGCCAAGAAGAAGAAAAACAGAGAAGGAGAAGAGGAGAAGAAGAAGATACGAAGCAGCAGAGAAAAAATCAAGGTTAATCAATAATCATTCAATAATCCTCTAGTAACCCTAACTAGGGTTTAAATAATAGACTAATCAAAACATTATGGGCCAAAACAAATAAAGGCCTAAATAAATAAACCAAAACTAAGAAAGCCCAAAAACAAATGGGTCCAAACAACTGAAATAAACGAATACTAAACTACTACTAGTCAATTCATAACGCCAATGGTTGGGCCTCTCTGGCTCGACGTAGATAAACACGTCCATATCGACCAACTCTAGTGGTGTCCGCACCAACTCCCTCGGGGTGGGAAGAACTCGGCTCTGGCGAGGAAGTGGCATGAAGGCTCTGATAAAACTCCAGAAGATCGGGATCAAGCTGCTGTAATGTCTCGACAGGAATCTAAGTGCACTCAGAAATGGGACGATCTACCCAACAAACAAGGAACCGTCGAACCACGCCATCCTTGGTGATATCAACCTGCTCATCTAAAAGAGCATCAATTTTGTCATTGTGTGCAGGGATATGGGACAATGAAGAAGTAGTAGGCACCAAGTCTGGGTTATGGTTAATGGTTGGGGCATCAAAAGGCTCATCAGGAGGGTGAACGTCTCCTTTATAAGCAACAAGGTCCTCAACATTAAAAATGGGACTAAAACCAAAGTGTGAAGGGATATCAATAACATATGCGTTTGATCCAGTCCGTTTTAATATTTTAAAAGGACCAGCACTACGAGCTTGCAATTTCGAAACGGATCCAGGAGGAAAACATTCCGGCCTTATTTTAATCATCACATAATCATCAACATTAAAAGCAACATGTCTTTTATGTAAATCAGCTTTAAGTTTATATGTCGCATTA